>JAMKQA010019038.1:0-24834 GCA_024699735.1 Posidonia australis
AAGTAATTAAAAAAAGTGTTAATTCTCTATTCACCCCCCCCCCCCCCCTCTAGAGGAGCTATCCAATCCTATAGATTGGATGCATCCAATCGTCTGAAATCCCCTGATTCAGTCGATAGAATTTCCCTAGTCGTTCGAATCAATGGCCCAGGGAACCTATCTGGAGGAATTTTGGTATACGAAACCCAGTTCGGCATACCGTTTTCTACGATTGCAGAAAACCTCTCAGGTTGATGGCGTCTCTTCTCTCGAATGTGGGAGTGAGGGGTGGACCCATCTAATCTACCACATCAATCACAAGTAAAACATTGGGCATAGACCTCCAAGTCTACTTCAAAACCCCTCAATCCAAACACAAAACCATTAAGCATGCTATTCTATAGAAATTCATAAAGAAATGAAGCTCATACAAGATTACCGTAGCATGCATCCAAAATCACTAGCAAAACCCCTTGAAACAACCATGAATCAGCATGATCTCAACATAAACACGTTCTACATCTCATTCCCAACATTTTCCAATTTTTGCATGATTTCTACCTCATTAACCATGATTTATCACTTAACCGAGGAAAGGGAGAAGGAGGGGGAAACGCGCACTTGGCTTCGTCAAGCCCTGCATGCCCACGCACTCCGACGATGCTCAACACCAGCCTCCCCCACTCACATGATCTCCTCCGACGAACAATTCTCCTCCCACCTCGTGGCTCGCTTCTGGCCTCCCCACTCTTTACCCAGCTTCCCTAGCAACAACACACCTCCAACTCCATGCCTCCCTTTTATCGCCACCTCCTTGCCTACCACTTCCCCGAAATCTCGTCGACCCTCTGCTAGCCTCCTTGCAGAGGAAGAGATGAAACGAGCAACCCTCCTGCTAGGGCTCACGAGCATGGAAAGACGGGGTCACAAGCGTGGAGAAGAAAAGGGGCTCAAGTCTCACACGGGGTTGGACTCCTTGACCAAGCTCAATTCTCAAGTGGGTTTCACCCTCAAGCACGGGTCCCAAGGTGCACATAGCGACCCACAAAGCAAAAGAACTCAGACCACTAGGGAAAACCAGGAACACAATTACGCTGGGAGAAACCAAAACCAACAAACACAACCTTGGTTATCCATTAATAAACCATATTCAAATAGTACGGCAAATTCCATGGTTTTACATTAATGGAAAATCAAGCACAGATGTTACATGAAACATATCAGGTGCAAATATTCTCCATTGAATAGTCTACAAGGAGTCAGTAATTGGACACTATTAAGCTGGTGCATTTAGTGAACATAAGCTCTGATACTACTTTATAACAACCCAGCACTACACAACAGTATCAATGCTATCCAACTATTCAATTAAATCTAAATAAGGCAATTAATTAAATAATTGAAATTAACTACTTAGACTTGTGTATGGCTTAGTGACTCAAAGAATCACACTAGCAAGACTGCACCTCTAGCTAATCACCTAAAACAAACCACAGATAAAACACACATGAGTAACATTAAAGTCACCCAATACAAGCCCTAAAAACCAAAAATGGCAAAAAAAACCCCTATAACTATAAAAGGCACAAATAACGAAAAGGCAAGCACAAAAATCTAGAAATTCACTAATAAATAATGCCTTTTCAACACTTATCATTTTCCTTTAAGAAATCTCATACACATTTGTAAATCATTTTCATGCAATTCAAAAAGCCAATTCTCATCTAGAATCCACCATAAACCACGAATCATTCCATATCTCAAAACATAGTAAAACCATGGCTGGAAACTAGACCAAAACTCAAGTCTCAACTCAACTAGAATCAAGCTCAAATCACAACTTCATTCAAGCAAAAACCACACACACAGAGAGTCTCAACAAAAGTCGTCGTATCAACCCTAGCCATAGGTAACTGACCTGGCTACAAGCAATTGTCAAGGCTCCATCCCCATCCACACTACACTACCGCAATGAACTACCCCTTGTAGGAATTCAACCACCTTGGTCGAAGCCTCAAAGTAGCGATCCATGGTTTCAGTGCAGTAGTGGTTGTTAGAATGTTAAACATTGAGATACCAACGTCTAACATTGGACGTTGGCTTTTCGGCATTCAATACCCTTGGTAGATATTTAGGCTGAATTATGAAATTCAATTGACACAAGGGGCCAATTAAATGATAACATATAATGTTAATAAGGTTAACTAAACAGATAATGTAGATGCATGCTAGGATTAATCGATTTTAATTAGAATGAGTGGCCCAGGTTCTAAACGTTGGGACACTAGCATTCAACATTGGACGCTGGGTGTCAAGCGTTCAACATTTACGACTGTCTTATGAGCTTAATCTTGTAAACAAGCTGATATAGAGGGGCCTATTAACGAAAAACAAGCAATGTTGATGACAATTATAAGTGTTGATTAATATAGACAACATTGATATATGTGTGTGTGTGTGTGTGTGTGTGTGTGTGTGTGTGTGTGTGTGTGTGTATGTATGTATATACATATAGCTTGCTAAATGGGTAGCCAAGAATAAAGTCTATGAAAGCAAGACACCAGGAAATGAAATAAAATTGCTAAGGTGGGAAGATTGGATTTGAAAACCCATGCTAAGGACTATTTCACAAACACAAGGTACATATGAGCAAATATTTAAGAAGATAATGTGAAGAATAGGACAAAGTCTCTATAAGGACAGGATGATGGTTCTCAACAAAGGTTAAATCGGAGAATTAAGACACTAGGAAACTTTAGATCTTTTTAATTAAGTAGGTTAATGTGGATACCTTAGAATTTTTCCTTTTCTTTATTTCTCCACCTCTTTTCTTTTGGGATTTTATAAGTAGATCCGCTGCAATCCCTCATGAGACACCACTCATCCACTAGGGCAACCTAGGGGTTTAAAGGCTTGTTGCACGTGCTAAGTGCAACTGCGATTCCTGTGAAAGTGAGTTAGGATTTTCTTCTTCTTTATGTCAAAGTCAGTTTTGCTCGAGGACTAGCAAAAGATAAGTATGGGGGTGTTTGATTAACACATAATTCATGCATATTTTATTCCCATATTTGTCTTTTTTGTATATAAATAATATTACTTGAGGTGTTTTTGTGCAAATTTTGCAGAACTTGAAGACTTAGAAAGAATCTACGAAAAATAAGGGGGAAAAGAATAATTGTGACAGAAAAGAAGAGATTTTTGTATAGAAAATTCTAAAGTTTTGTCAAGAGGTCAAACACATATTTTCCATGTGCCTAAATATTAGTAAAATATCAATCAAGTAATGGAAAATGTCAAAGAAGATCCTAGATTACATGGACACCTCCCAAGCACCCAGATGCAGATCCGACGCCTCCCAAGTACTTGCACCATATATTTTTGACTTGGTCTTCTTTGGATAAGATTCTCACTTGTAGATACCTTGTATTCAAAATTTAAGATTAAATTTTGTATTCAGATTTATCTCTGACATAAGCAAGTTATTGTAAGCCTATAAAAGGACCCCTTATGTAGATCTATGGAGTCCCAAAAGAAGCATGGAAGGAAGGAAGGAAGGATGGAAGGAAGGAGGGTTTTAGACTCTCTTTCTTTTCTTCTGTTTTGGGAGATCCTGAAGATCATCAGCGTAATCTCAGGTTCCCTTCAATAAAAAGTTTTTCTATTTAATTATGTCTTCTATTTCTTCTCTTCATTCTTTTATTTTATTGTTTTACGTAATCATGTGTGACTAATCTTCTAGATCTAGGATTGAGATGAAGTTCATGTAATATTAATGTCATGATTAAATTGCTCTATATTTTCTCTTTATGCTTAATGATATGAATATGTGGGTTGGATGTATATTACATAGATCATTCAATGAATCGAAAAACATTGATAGATTAACATTGATTTCATCTTTTTAGTCTATGCTTAAGGAAGATTTAATTAGGGGTTGTGTATATAATCTCAATTCCATCATTTGTCATTTGATTTCTGTATTTTTATTCCTTGACTTGATAGTCTATGGTGCATTGCATATAGATTATGCTTGTTAGGATAAGAATCATTGAATCAAATTATTTAAATCAATCGGGAAACATAGAGTGGATTTAATCATGTATTTATATTTACATGAATGGATTCAAAAATCCTAGTTCTTCATTTATTCTAAATGTTTCTTAAGTGTTTAGTCCTTAATCATCATCTCTCTCTTTTTTTCATCTCAATAATTGATAATAAATCTCTATTCTTGAACACTTTCCTCTGTGGGATCGACCCGTATTTGCCACGTACTACATAGTACGCCGTGCACTTGCAGTAATTCAATAAGACACATCAAGTTTTTTGCACTGTTGTTGGGGAACTAATGTTATCACATTGATTTATTGTCAGTTATTCCGTTCTTTTTGTTTGTTAAAAAGAAAAACATCTACTTCGTTTTATTAATTTGGTTTTTAGAGACATTTCTAGAGATCTAGAAGAGAAAAGGACATAAAACAATTCTCAGGTCAGAGATTTCTGTTATATTTTAAATTCAATTTTTTTTTGGAATTTTCTAGAATCCTGATCTAGGGTTTATATTTTGCTTCGATATTTGTTTTTTCTCAATCACTAATTTAAAAGTCGAGCATAAACTTGAACCTAATAAAAATCTTTCATGATAAGATAGAAACATGTTCTTTAGGGCATACATCATATAGTGTGCATTATTTTTAAATCTTGTCAATTTATTTTGGGAGATTGCTGGAGGAAAAGGTACGTGTTCTTCTACTCAATTCCTAGCATTTTAGAGCATATAGTTAGTAGGAAGAACAATTTGTTTGAGCATAATTGTTTGTTGCATATCATATATTTCAAAGTACCTAAGGGCAACACCTATAGCACAGGATAAGGTGGGCATTTCATCACCCTTCCTTAGCCTACAAACAACAAAAGAAAGCATCAAGCATTGACCTAAGCCTAATTTAAAATCAAGTAGACATTGGCCCCGAGGATTCGAGCTCTATAAGACAAGGGAACCAGAGAATGAATCAAATTCAACATTCTTTTCCTACATGGTGTCTAAGAAAAATGGTTCACAAGGCTACGCCTTAAAAGGCAAGTGGTTACTAAATTAGGTCCGTTGCTCAAGCATAGGGAGCCTCCCACTTCCTCCACTGATCTGGCCAACTAGGTCAAAGACTTTTGGTTTGAGAATCTCAAAGGTGAACTTAACAGTTAGGAGCTGTCTAGATTTAGGTCAACCATAGATTTAGGATTTGTGTGGTTTGTGTAATTAGGTTAGGCGTCTTCCTCCTCTATCTTTAGTCGCCTCATCTAATAGGTTCTCTCATCTAGTCTCCTCTCTTCTTCCTAGTTCCATTGTTTGTTGGTTCATTTGAAAAAAAAAACAGAGAGTCTTTTCTGTTTCTGTAAATTTTTGTGTCTTAAAAAAAAAATGAGCATTCAATGTATCAAGATGGATACAGGCCAGAATAATTCAATTATGTGGCTCAAAAATCATGCAATGAGTTAACTGACCCTTGTGTTTCAAATTACAATTTAAGATGGACTCAACCTTATTTCCTATGGGCCTATTAAGCATACAATGGAGGGTCTAGCTTCAATCAAATCCAGTCTCATTACTTTGACCTTTATTCATATTCAGACCCACAATACGACTCAACCTTCTCTCCTCTAGACTATCAACAAGAAAATGAAAATAGGTTAATAAGTGTGGCATCTGGGCCTGATTATCCATTTTTAATTGTAAACCATGTAATTAATTGTAATGTTATATAAATGATTTATTAATGGATAATCTGTTGTTTCTTGGATGTGTGAGCTTGTGGTTGACATTTTGTGCACCTGCTTATGACTTGGGACCAATGTGGAGTCCACTTTGAGGATGCACAATCGCCTCGGTTTGTGTGCCCGTCTTTTCTTCCATTTCTTTCCTTCTTTTTCTCCTTCCTTTTTCTCTCTCTCTCACGAGCTATACCCTTCCACCCCATCCCCGTCTTCTTCTTCCTGTTCTTCCACACCCGTGCCACCAGCGACGGAGGCCCGTGCCTCCCTATCTCCTCCAACGGCATAGATGGCCGGCACCATGCTGGAGGAGGCAATGATAAAGAGAGGAAGGCAGGAGTGGGCAGACGAGGAGAGTGGCGAGAAAGGAAACGAGGAGGAGAGAGGGAGCAGGTGGCGCACGGTTGAGGTGGAGTTGGTTGGGGTAGGTTGCCTGTGGAGGAGGCTTCATCGAGGCGCGACGAGGGTCACCGGAGGGCCATCTGAGGTACGTGACCCCGTTCCTACCTCATTTCCATGCTTTCAGTTGGATATGCCTAACACATGAAAAATTGAGATAAATGCATGTAAAAATGTAGAAAAATAGGGAAAATGATGAGAATTATTTGGAATGCATGAGAACATAGATATCATGCAGTTAGGATGAAGAACATGTGGGATTGAATATGATTTGAGAGGTAAGCTGTAGTAGGTTAAACTGAGCTCTTCCTCTGTGTGATTTTTGTATGAATCACATAGTTGATGGATTGAGGAACGAATTGAGGGGTTTTGAAGTAGACTCAAGGTTCTACACCTCATGATTTACTTGGATTTTATGATGTGTGTTTGACGGGTCAAGTTGAGACTCCAACTTTGGGCGATTTCCACCGTTCATAACAAGGGAGGTGTCCTGGTCTCGAGTGATTCGGCATGTCGAATTGAATTCGGCATACCGAATCTCTGTCAGATTAAGCCAAAATATTTGGTTTCGGCAAGTCGAAATCATGCAGTCGACCGAATCAGGGGTTTTTGGTATACCGAAAATATTCGGTGTACTGAACCAGGGATTTTTGATATACCGAACTTGAAATTCAATCTACTGATTTTGCCATGGCCCTGAATTATGCAATGTGATTATAAGATGGAAAGGAAAGCTTAAAGAGTTTTGAAAATAAAACACTAATAATGTGTTATGGAACCACGGGGGTTGGTGTCGACAACGTGGTAGGAGTATGAGGCTCCAATGAAAGCAATTTCCAGACATGACTGTGATTGCCGAGCTTGTGATGGTGTAGGCTGAGCCTGGGTGGTGATACCTAGTTGTTCGGGTGACCGAGGTCGTGACGGTGTAGGTTGAGCCTAGGCTATTGAACCTAGTTGTTCGAGTCACTGACGGTGTAGGTTTAGCCTGGGTCGTTGTACCTAGTAGTTCGGGTCACCGATGGAGCATCAAACAAAGACGTATCCCCATGCATATTTGAAAAGAAACTGAGGTCGGTCGGCTGAGGTGGTGGCATCCCACACGGGGAATCTCACCGTGGCAGTGCAGGGAGGTAGGGGAAATGATGTCCTTGCCTACTACTTGTGTGCCTGGTAACCCCTGATCATGGTAACATCAGTAAAGAAAAGTGGAAATGTATAAGAAAAAGAATGTGATTTGAGAAATGAAAAGAAATGTGGGTTGGCTAGGATTGGACTTATGAATGGTCCTAGAATCCTAGAAATGAATAAGAATTATGGTTTTAACCAGTTACCAGGCAATGTTTGATGTTTTGGTTTGAGCCCTAAGAGGCATCATGTTTTGGGCTGGATCTGGTCGAAAATATGGGTTTTTGAAAGTGATTTTGTTTTTGGGAGAAAATCCCAAGGATTGAAAGGCATGATTTGGAAAATGATTTCCAAATGTTTTAAAAGAAAATGCAAAGTATGAGTTTCTGAAAAAGAATGTTACTTGGAATAAATTTCCAAATGTTTTGGAAAGGAAAAGAAAGATGAGTTTTGTAAAGAGTATGGATTTGGGATTAAATTCCCAAGTGGTTTCAAATAAAAAGAAAAGAGGATTTCCAAAAGAAAACCACCCTTTGAAAGTTAAAAAAAAAGAAAGAAAGTTGATTTTAATAATTTTACAAAGAATTGTGTTTGTGTGTTTGGGGTGTGTACTAGGTGACTTAGATGTCACTCATGCGTGCTTGTTTGTTTTCAGGTGTAGTCGAGTTCTAGTGTAGGTGTCGGAGCTTCTAGCCACACATTGAGATCCTGAAGGTTAGCCTTAGTTGCATTTATTTAATTTTACTGTAATTAGTGTAATTTTGCTTGTGATACTATGATTTAGTAGTGGCATCAGAGCAAAGGTTACACCTAGTGCACCGGCTTGGTGATGTCCGGTCTAATGGCTCCCTAGGACTGCACATTAGAGAGTTGTGCACCTAAATTTTTGGATTGCTGTGTTTTGTTGTGCTGGCAGGAAGATGTCTCGCCGAGGCCGCAGTCGTGGCAAGACACCGTTACCCGACTCCGAGACAGGAGAGGGTAGTGCATGGAGGGGGATGAAACGAGAATTTGGCGAGATGATGCCGGATTTCGTCTAGTCCTTTGGCAGCAGCAGCAAGGATGAGGCGAAGGGAGACCCGTGGATCAAGCAGTTCTGCAAGCTTGGTGCGTCGACTTTTGACTGGTGTGATACAACAGAGGAGTGTGAGGTTTGGTTCCTGGAAGTGGAGAAGATCCTAGAAGGGATCGAGCGTCTAGTAGAGAAGTGGGTCCGGATCACAGCATTTCAACTCAAGGGTGCTGCAGATCAGTGGTGGAGGATAGTGCGCCACACCAAATTTTCGAATGCGGACTTGCTAATGATCTCTTGGGAGGAGTTTCGAGAGGTATTCTATGAGAGGTTTTTCCCTGAGCATGAGAGGGATAAGCTGGACAGAGAATTCAGGAACCTGAAGTAGGGAAGTCTGTTTGTGGTTGAGTATGAGTCGTCCTTCTGTTGGCTAGTAAGGTTTGTGTGGGGACTGAACCCTATGCTGAGATCCAGAGTTATTGGCTTTAGATGTCAGACTTTAGCGGATGCTGTTGAGCTTGCAAGCCACTCTGAGGATGATCGTATGCTGTTCTAGGAGGAGTATTCTACGAAGGAAAAAGGGAGAAAGGCCGTCTCTCGAACTTTTGTTTATTGACCCTCTGTTTCTCGACTGTTAGTGACGAGAGCACCTAGTTCTAGGAGTTCTGGCAGCTCTAGGAAGAAGTTGAAGCAACGGCCTACATTGGGTAGAGAAGAGAGTATGGGTTTCAGTAGTTGCCCACAGATGGGACCATGCCATGTCTGTGGCAAGAAGGGGCATGTAGCAGCACAATGTTGGCATAAGCAAGGGAATTTGGACAGTGTAGTCTGCTACAACTGTGGGAAGTCGAGGCATTACCAGAAGGACTATCCCAGTTAGCCGAAGCCAACACGAGATGCACCACGTCAGCCTACCAAGGGGAGAGTGTTCTCCATTGTTGCCCCAGATGCTGGTCCATCTGGAGATGTGGTAGAAGGTGAGAACTAGCATGGCTGTATTAATTTAGTCCTATCCTGTAATAATAGATCTTATGTGTAACTGACACTATTTCTTATTATGATTATGGTTATGGTGTGTTGATTATAGGATCTTTTCTTGTGGCTGACAAGATGGCTCGAGTCTTGTTTGACTCTAAGAGTTCATTTTCTTTTGTCTCCTAGTCATTTTCTTTTGAGATTAGGACTAGGCCAGCCAGGTTGGCATTCCACCCAAATGTGGTCACTCTATTTTGAGAGCACAGTCTAGCGTGGAGTATTTGAGATCGGTTGATATTCAGTTGGGGGACTGGAACTTTCTGGCCAGCTTGATCCTGATGGACATATAGGATTATGATGTTATCCTGGGAATGGATTGGTTGGCACAGCATTCTGCAGTGATTGATTGTGCTAAGAGGAGAGTTCTGGATGGGTGTCTAGGCCAAGGCTGGTGTATGGTACAGGGCACCGGACCAGGTGAGCCTAGAAAAGTGACTTTTGCTCTCAAGGCCTATCAGCATCCAGCGAGAGGCAGTCTAGGCTATTTGGCCTGTGTGACAGTTTCTACTTCACTTGTAGTCAAGATTCAAGACTTGCCAGTGGTAATGGAATATTCTGATGTTATTCCATAAGAATGGCCTGGAATGCCACCACACAAGGAAATGGAGTTTGTGATTGATCTGGTGTCGGGATCAGGTCCTATTTCCAAGGCTCCATACAGGATGGCACCTGCTGAGTTAAGGGAGCTCCGGAATCAGCTGCAAGAACTAATGGATAAGGGATTCATTCATCCCAGTGTTTCACCTTGGGGAGCACTGATTCTGTTTGTAAAGAAGAAAGATAGTTCACTTCGGCTCTGTATACACTATCGGATGTTGAACTGGATCACTATCAAGAACAAGTATCCACTGCCCAGGATCGACGATTTTTTCAACCAGTTACAGGGAGCATCGTTGTTTTCCATGATAGATTTGAGATCTAGATAGCATCAGTTGAGGATTAGTGAGCCAGATGTGCAGAAGATAGCCTTTCACACCTGTTATGGACACTCTGAGTTTTTGGTTATGCCATTCGGGTTGACGAATGCTCCAGCTACCTTTATGGACTTGATGAATAGGGTGTTCAGGCCCTATTTGGATCAGTTTGTAGTCATCTTTGTAAATGATGTTTTGGTGTGTTCTCTGGATGTTTAGACCTATCGAAGGCACTTGAGGATCGCACTGTGGACGCTGAGGATCGCACTGTGTCCTTCCATGGTCACATTCTTTCAGGAGAAGGCATCAAGGTAGATCCAGCCATAGTGGAAGCTGTGATTAGTTGGGCCCGACCGAAGACAGCAACTAAGATTAGAAATTTTCTCGGCCTAGTAGGATATTATAGGAGATTCATCAAAGATTTCTCCAAAATTGCTACACCATTGACTAGACTAACCAGGAAGGAAGTGCACTTTGCCTGGGATTGGCAGTGCAAGGAGAGCTTCAATGAGATGAAGGTTCGCCTGGTATCAGCCCTAGTTCTGACTTTGCCCTTTGGAAGTGGTAGTTATACAATCTACAGTGATGCCTATAGGGTTGGTTTGGGGTGTGTGCTGATGCAGCATGATAGGGTGGTGGCGTATGCCTTGCACCATTTGAAAGATCTTGAGAAGAATTATCCCACCCATGATTTAGAGATGGCAGCTGTGGTGTTCGCCTTGAAGATTTGGAGGCATTATTTATATGGCAAATAGTTTGAGTTGTACACAAATCATAAGAGTCTGAAGTACATCTTTACACAGAAGGATTTGAACCTGAGATAGAGGCGCTGGGTGGAGTATATTAAGGATTATGATTTCAGTTTGTCCTACCACCCAGGGAAGGCAAATGTGGTTGCAGATGCTCTGAGTAGGCGCACTCATGTCATGGCTAGTCTAATGATTCATGAATGGAAATTGTTAGAGGGACTAGTGGAGTGCAGGCCACGAAGACAGTCTTAGGGACCCGCTAGAGTAGTGTTGGCTAATTTGTCGATTTGCCCGAGGATGATCGAGGCGATTGTCATAGCTCAGCAATATGATTCTTTTGTGTCAGATAACTGGAGGAAGCTGGAAGCTGGTAATGCTTCTCATTTTTCAGTTGGGGTAGACGGTTGGTTAAGGTACGATGTGAGATTATATGTACCTTAGATAGAGGAAATCAAATAGAGTTTGGTGGATGAAGCCCACCGCTCCAGATACTCTATTCATCCAGGGAGCACCAAGATGTATAAAGACCAGAAGAGGAACTTCTAGTGGCCTGGGATGAAGAGAGAGATTGCTAAATATGTGGTGAAGTGTGCAACCGACCAGATGGTGAAAATAGAGCACCAGAAGCTCGGACAGACTTTGCAGCCTCTAGACGTTCTAGTGTGGAAATGGGAAAATGTGTCGATGGACTTTATGACGAGTTTGCCATGAACCTGAAGAAAGAATGATACAGTTTGGGTGATAATGGATCACCTTATAAAATCGGCACATTTCTTGCCAATGAGAGTGAATCTTCCTTTGGCAAAACTGGCATAGTTGTACGTGGGGGCTGAGATTGTGAGATTGCATGGTGTCCTAGTGTCTATTGTGTTTGACAGAGACACAAGGTTTACTTCGAGATTCTAGGGAGCTCTACAGGAAGCTTTTCGCACAGTGCTGAATTTTAGTACGGCCTTTCACCCCCAAACGGATGCCCAAACAGAGAGGACCATCCAAACACTAGAGGACATGCAGAGGGCCTGTGCCTTAGACTTTGTTGGTGTGACCATGACGGTGGAACCCTGCATGGCTCTCCTTACCAATGCGTGGAAGCACACGAAGAGTCCCGTTAGGGTCATGGCGGAAATGGTGAATCCGGTGAAGATGACTAGACTCAGAAAAACCAAGCAAAGATAAGAAAGGATAAGGAAAGGAGTCGCCACCTAGTGTTTTAATGGAAAGACGAGGAAAACCAAACACAAAAGAAAACTAAGAAGAAAACAAGATGAAGAATACATGTATGGTCCATGCCTAATGGATGAAATGCACAAATCAATGTGGACTAGAGAAAGGGTAAGGATTCTTGTTACACATGGGGAAGGGGCTAGGCACCCCTATGCGCCCGAGGAACTCAGTCTTTCTAGGTTTCATACTTGCTAAATGGTCTATTGGATGTGTGCTTACTTATTCTGAATGCATATGCTTAATATGACTAGAAAACATGCCAAACCAAAGATAAGAAATGAAATAAATGGAAAAAGATAATCAAAGGGTCAAATGTAGGCATTGAGAATGCCGTTTTACTGTACGCCCTTGGGCGATGGGGAAAATCATGAAAATCAAGAAACTCTCGAAAAGCGTCACGTAAATCAGCGGAAACTCGAAGAAATCCGAGAAAATCAAATTGGGGAAAATAATCCTCATTCGGGACAATGTCAGCATTGTTAAACCTGTTAATGTACGCCCTCGAGCGATGGAAAGCCAAATCAAGTCAAAAATCGTAAGAAATCAGAGAACGATGAGAAAACCAAGCTTGAAAAGAGTTAGAAATGCATGCGCGATGTAAGGAAAAAATCACGAGAAAACATGTATGAAAAATAGCAACAAAATGTGCAAAATGCATGTGAGAGTATAAATATGTGAATTCCTGAGGCTTTTGTGGAAAAAGCCCAAATTCTAAATGAAAATTGAAATTCTAAAGCTAAATCATCAAAAATACATAGGAAAACCCATTTCATGTAATTTTGAGGAAGTCTGGGGTCAAATGTGCAAATCTGTACATTTTTGGTAAATTTGAAGGTTCCTAGGGGTCAAAATGCAATTTTACCACTAAAACATGTATTTAATGCAATTATGTGAAAATTCAATGTAAAATATGCAAGAAAAAGAATCCATGTTGAAATTAGAAAGTTCCAAGGGTAATTCAGTAATTTTACCCTAGAAAACATGTATTAAGTGTGAAATTAGTAAAGTTCAAGGACTAAAATGCAATTTAAGTCACATCTATGCAAATATTTGAATTCTCAAGGTTTAATTTGAAATTTAGACAAAGTAACATGCATTAAGAAGAATTTTAATGTAACTCAGGGGTTTAAATGCAATTTAACTGGAGAAATATGTATTTAGAATCATTTTCATGAAACTTAGGGGTTTAAATGCAATTTAACCAGAGAAATATGCATTCAGAACTATTTCAGTAATGTTCAGGGTTCTTTATGCAAAAAATGTTGGTCTTTAATGCATGAAAAGAAATTTAGGGGGGTTTTTATCAAACTTTTAACCTTGGAAAATATTATTAGGAAAGCTCAGGGGGCACATTGCAATATTTTCAGTTCATACTTTAATCAAACGATTTAAAAGAATGTGCAGGGACCTAAAAGTAAGGGAAATGACCTATTTGTAATAAAATGAGGACCTAAATGTAACAAAACAAAAGTTTTAGAAATTTCATCAAAGAAAACTCATTTTTATTTTTAAAAAGAAAAAGAAACGACGGCCTCCAACGACGAAACTCCACCGTCGACGACCGCCGGAGAGGCTTCCAGAGGCCTTCCCATGGCCTGATCCAAGATCAGACCTCATGAGAAGCAAGAAGGGAAGAGGAGGAGATGATCCGGCGGTCCGGATCAAAGATCTAACGGTAGGAGTGGGCTACCCATCCCCCTCACCGTCGGGGCACTCCGATGATGACATCGGAGAAGAAGGAGGATGCTAAAGGGCTACGACGCAAGATCCAGTGGTCCAGGATGCTTCAGAACGTTGAGAAGAGCATTTCCCCTCTTCTAGAAGAGAGAATGGGACACTTCCCTTATCCACGAACCAAGCTCGCCCTTGACACGATCCAACTCTGGTGAGCTCAACTGCGGTGGCTATCCAAGGCCGGTGGATTAGATCTAAAGGCTCTGGAGCACTAGGGGTATGCTGTGGAACGTTTCTAAAGGCTCGGAGAGGGACGGTGGGGCTGGAGGCACACGATCAACCACTGGTTTCAGTCATCTTCTCCAGCGATGCTGACGATGTGCAACACCGGTGATCTTCTGATGGAAGCTTCCGCAGCGACTGGAACGGCATTTTGATGGGGGGAAAAGCAAGAGGGAGGTCTGGGAAAGAGGTTCCAACGCTCTGGGGCTCAAATCAACCAGTGGATTCATGCCCCCACCTAGGCCACCGGAAAATCGCTCTGGCGAGGCCTGGGATCTCAATTCCGACAAGAGGAGACCTCTGGACCTGTTGGAATCGATCAAGGAAGATAGGGGGGACATAGGAGAGCATTTTGAACATGAAATGAAGTCAGTGGAAGGCATACCTGATCTGGCAGTGGATTTGTCCACCGGAGCTCAACGGAGACGACTAAAAACTCTAAATTCCCTCCTCCACGAGCTTCCTCCTTGCTGCAGGATCACTCAGGTTGCTCTAGTTGGGAGAAAAAGCTTTTGGGAAGCTCTTCTCTCAATTTTCCAAAGTCTCCATTTCACTTGCAAATAGGGCTATTTATAGGCTTCCAAATGGCTTGGTTGGTTGTTATGGTTAGAGTGGAAGGTGGCTAAGGTGGTTGAGAAGAGGTGGGAAGTGATTAAGTTTGTTGGAGAGAAGTGGGAAGTAGTTAAGTTTGTTGGAGAGAAGTGAGAATTGGTTAAGGTGGTTGGAGTGAAGTGGGAAGTAGTTATGTTTGTTGGAGTTAAGTGGGAAGTAGTTAAGTTTGTTGGAGTTTGACTTATGGCTTAGGGTTTGACTTATGGTTTAGGGTTTGACTTATGGTTTAGGGTTTCGAATTTAATTTAGGTCTTAACCTCGGGTTTAAGGTTTGGATTAGGGTTTAACCTAGGTTTTAGGGCTTATTTAGGGTTTTATTTTTGCCTAGTTTTTTAGGGCTTTTCAAGGATCTTATGACTTTATTTTGTATTTTAGGGTTTTTCTAGGGGTTTCGAAGGTTTTCCTTGGGTTTCTAAGGTTTTTTTAGAGTTTTTAGGGTTTTCCTAGGGTTTTTAGGGATTTGTTTTGTATTTTAGGGTTTCTCTAGGGTTTTTGGATTTTCCTAGAGTTTTATTTGTTTTTTTAGAGTTTTTACGGGTTTCCTACGTTTTTAGGGTTTTTTTTTGTATTTTAGGGTTTTTCTATAGTTTTTAGAGTTTTATTTGGTTTTTTAGTGTTTTGTTTGGTTTTTTTGAGTTTTATTTGGTTTTTTTTAGAATCCTGTTAGGGTTTGGTCCATTTGCAAGCATATTGGGGTGTCTATTGGTGGTAGTTGGGAGGATCAATTACCTCTAATTGAGTTTACATATAAAAATGGTTAGCACGCTAGTATTGGTATGGCACCATATGAGGCATTGTATGGCTAACCTTGCAAGACACCCACTTGTTGGAGTGAGGTGGGTGAGAGACAGTTGGTTGGGCTTGAGATTGTACAGCAATACGAGGGCAAGGTGGATCTGATCAGGAAGAGGTTGTTGTCTACCCAAAGCCGGCAGAAGAGCTATGCTGATAGGAGACAAACACCTCTGGAATTTCAAGGACGAAATTCTTTTAAGGGGGTAGGATGTGACATCTCGACCTGATTATCCATTTTTAATTGTAAACCACGTAATTAATTGTAATGTTATATAAATGGTTTATTAATGGATAATTTGTTGTTTCTTGGATGTGTGAGCTTGTGGTTGGCTTTCTGTGCACTTCCTTGTAACTTGGGACCAACGTGGAGTCTAGTTTGTGGATGCACAGTCGCCTCGGTTTGCGTGCTTGTCTTTTCTTCCTTTTCATTCCTTATTTTTCTCTCTCTCTCATGAGCTATACCCTTCCACCCCTTCCCTGTCATCTTCTTCCTCTTCTTCCACACCCGTGCCACCAGCGACGGAGGCTTATGCCTCCTCGTTTCCTCCGACGGGATGGATGGCCGGTGCCATGCGGGAGGAGGCAAAGATAAAGAGAGGATGGTAGGAATGGGCAGAGGAGGAGAATGGTGGGAAAGGAAAGGAGGAGGAGAGAGGGAGCAGACGGCGTGTGGCTGAGGTGGAGCTGGTTGGGGTAGGTCGGCAGTGGAGGAGGCTTCGTCAGGGCGCGACGAGGGTCGTCGAAGGGCCATCTGGGGTACGTGACCCCGTTCCTACCTCGTTTCCATGCTTTTAGCTGGATATGCCTCACACATGAAAAATTGAGATAAATGCTTGTAAAATTGTAGAAAATTAGGGAAAATGATGAGAATGATTTGGAATGCATGAGAACTTAGATATCATGCGGTTAGGATGAAGAACATGTGGGATTGAATGTGATTTGGGAGGTAAGCTGTAGTAGGTTTAACTGAGCTCTTCCCCTTTGTGATTTTCGTATGAATCACAAAGTTGATGGATTGAGAAATGGATTGAGGGGTTTTAAAGTAGACTCAAGGGTTCGGTTGAGACTCCCACCTTGGACGATTTCCATCGACCGAAACAGGGGAGGTGCCCTAGTCTCGGGCGATTCGACATACCAAATCTTTGTCAGATTAAGCCAGAATATCTAGTTTAAGCAAACCAGAACCATCCAGTCGACTGAATCAGGGGGTTTTGGTATACCGAAAATATTTGGTGTACCGAACCAAGGATTTTCGATATACCGAACTTTAAATTCGATCTGCTGATTTTGCCCTAACCCTGAATTATGCAATGTGATTATAAAATAGAAAGGAAAGGTTTTAAATGGACATTTAGCATATGTTAATGATGTTTTCCCCATGAAATGACATGGAGGAATGTGGAACCCAAATAAATAGATTTGGGCATGGCATTGGGTTTTAGACCCTATAAATGAACGAAAAGGTTGATTTTGTGTGGTTTTAGGCATGAGACCCAATTTATGATTTTAAACACATGGTTTTTCATGTATTAAGTTGGGGCCCCAGTGGAGGGTCAGGTGTTGCATGGAAATAGATTCCTGCAACAAAAAGAATGAAATGGAAATGGTTTTGAAAATGAAAAGCTTAAAGAGTTTTGAAAATGAAACACTAATAGTGTGTTAAGGAACCACGGGGGTTGGTGTCGACAATGTGGTAGGAGTATGAGGCTCCAATGAAACCAGTTGCCAGACACGACTGTGGTTGCCAAGCTTGTGACAGTGTAGGCCGAGCCTAGGTCATGATACCTAGTTGTTCGGGTCACTGTGCTCGTGACGGTGTAGGCTGAGCCTATATTATTGAACCTAGTTGTTTAGGTCACCGATGGTGTAGGCTGAGCCTTGGTTGTTGTACCTAGTTGTTCAGGTCATCGATGGGGCGTCAGACAAAGACGTATCCCTGTGCGTATATGAAAAGAAACTGAGGCCGGTCTGCCGGGGCAATGGCATCCCACACGGGAAATTTCACCGCGGTAGTGCAGGGAGGTAGGGAAAATGATGTCCTCGCCTACTGCTTGTGTGCCTGGTTACCCCTGATCAAGGTAACATCAGAAAAGAAACGTGGAAATGTATATGAAAAAGAATGTGATTTAAGAAATGAAAAGAAATGTGGTTTGGCTAGGATTGGACTTATGAATGGTCCTAGAATCCTTGAAATGAATAAGAATTATGGTTTTAACCAGTTACCAGCCAATGTTTGAGGTTTTGGTTTGAGCCCTGAAAGGCATCGTGTTTTGGGCTAGATTTGGTCGAAAATGTTTTCCAAACGTTTTAAAAGAAAATGCAAAGTAAGAGCTTTTGAAAAAGAATGTGATTTAGAATAAATTTCCAAATGTTTTGGAAAGGAAAAGAAAGATGGGTTTTGAAAAGAGTATGGATTTGGGATTAAATTCCCAAGTGGTTTCAAATAAAAAGAAAAGAGGATTTCCAAAAGAAAACCACCCTTTGAAAGTTAAAAAAAAAGAAAGAAAGTTGATTTTAATAATTTTACAAAGAATTGTGTTTGTGTGTTTGGGACACGTACTGGGTGACTTAGATGTCACTCACGCATGCTTGTTTGTTTTCTGGTGCAGCTCGGTGCAGCTGAGTTTTGGTGCAGGAGTTAGAGCTTCTAGCCACACATTGAGATCCTGAAGGTGAGCTTTAGTTGCAGTTATTTAATTTTTATGTAATTAGTGTAATTTTGCTTGTGATACTATGTGTTACTAGCGTACCTGGGATCGGGGCGTTACAATAAGTCTTGAAAAAGGGCTAGAAAAGCTAGTGAAGGCAAGTACATAGGGCACCAACCAAGTGCTAATGAATACTCAAGCCATTGATCGTTCGGAAATGCAGGTTGGTCAACTAATCCATGTTATAAATGAGAGAGAGAAATGGAACTTTCGTGCTCAACATTTGAACTCCCCCGATCAACCTTGTGTTGTTCAAATAATGCATGAAGTAGAAACCGAAGTCAAAGTAGATGAGCCCACTTTTGAACCAGGTTACCAGGTAGACCAATTCATTACAGGGGTTTCCCTTTCAAGTGATTCAATTGAGAAAAAGCATCAACCTATCGTTCTTATGGCTCCACCTTAGTCAGCATCATACCATCTACTATAGGACCATTAGAGCTAGGTGCAAGCCATATCATTCAACTCTAGTCAATTGTGAACTTGAGCCCTCACTCAATATTTAATTAAATTACTTGGGTTTATCCAATCTAATTCCATCTCTTTGGGAAAGTCATGAAGCTCGATTGAGAGAAAGCTAATGGTGGTTTGAACAGGCTGAAAAAGAAAGTACAAATGTCAGACCACCTCCTTGGCTAGCTTAAAATTGTGTCCTAGATTTTGATGAGATCATGGATTTCTGTGTACCTCAATTGTATATATGTATAAATTGTGCAAAACATTTTCTTTTTTTTTAACAGTGGAAGAACTCCAACCCGAATAAGATACCGTTGTTCTAATTTTAATTGTATTTCATTGATCATATCATTTAATGCATACATTGAGGATAATGCATGGTTTAGGTGTAGGGGGAGTTTTCTTTGTGTCTTTTTCATTTTTTTTAGTTGTTAAGTGACTTTTCACTTTTCCATTTTTCTCATCAAAAAAAAAAGAACAAAAAAGAGTCTTTGTGTCTTTTGTGTTTGTTGGTTTTTTTTTTCAAAAAAAATAAATATTAGAAGCTATCCACATTAGTCTTATCAATTAGGAGTGAAGGAGTAGCCTAGTGTTGAAATTCAAAGGTAAGACTGAGTAATTGAGGACCTGATGATTCAAAGAATAGAGATAGTAGACACCCTGATTTTGCAATCACTTGGCAGCAGGCTCCTCTAGAAGATGTTATGGTTGCAACTACCACTCCAAAACCCTAAATCAACCAAAACCCTAAACGCTCAAGCCCATTTTGGCCCACACAAGCCCACTCTAACTTAATCAAAGCAAAAAACAGTAATTAAAACCAAAATTAAACATAATTCACCTAAATCCACTTAAAACCCTAATTAATCAAGTGAAAACCCTAATTAAGGTCAAAATTGAATAAAATCCACTTAAATCAACCTAAAAACATTTAAAACCATAATTAGTCAAGTGAAAACCCTAATTAAAGTCAAAATCAAATAAAATCCATTTAAACCACTTTAATCCATTTAATTTCAAGGAAAACCTAAATTAAACTCAAAAATATCCTAAAAAAACCCTAAAGTCACTAAATTAAGTTAAAAAACCAAATTTAAACCCAAAACATTAATTAAAATCCAAAAAACCCTAATTTAAACCCAAAACTTTAATTAAAATCCAAAGAAACCCCATTTAAACTAAGAATTATGATTAAAATCCAAAAAACCCTAATTAAACTAAAAACCATGTTAAAAATCTAAAAACCCTAAATTAAAACTCAAAATTCTAATTAAAACCCAAAAACACTAATTAAACTAAAAAACTCATTAATAAAATCCAAAAACCCTAATTTAAACTAAAAACTCTAATTAAAACCCAAAAACCCCTAAAATAATTAAAATCCTTAAAATCCTAATTTAAAACCAACTAATTAAATCACAAAAACCTAAATTAATTAAATCACAAAAACCCTTAAAATAATTAAATCATAGAAACCCTAATTTAAAATCATTTAATTAAACCCGAAAGACCCTAGCTTAAAATCACATAATTAAACTTAAACACCTAAAAAACCCTAATTTTAAAACAATTAAACTTCAAAATCACAAAATCAAAACTTAATCACCAAAACAAATAATTAAAAGAAAACTTAAAACAAAACCAAAATACTAAAACAAAACCAAACCAAAAAACCAAAAAAAACAACAAAAGCCAAAAAAGTCTGCCCATTAGCCCAAACCACACTTAATTTAAATTTAGGAAATTTGAAAAACAAATGAATAATCTCCTTCTTCCCCAACTGAAGCCATCACCCCATCCCTCCTTCCCCCACGAGTTGGCTAACCGCATCCACGATGCCATGATCCCCCTAGCACCCTCCACCTCTCTTAAAAGCCTGAGAAACCACCCGATGAAGAAAGAGGGGAGCAGTAGAGAGGAGTCTCGCCGGAGAAGGAGGACCACGATCGTCGAAGGGACAAACGGAGAGCCTGAGACCACCCCTCATATCCCAGAGAAACTCGGCCAATTCACCACCTTTAGAGACCTCCTCCAACCCTTTTGTGCATCCCAGGACCCCAGCCACCATCACCAGAGCATCGACCCAGAGAGTGTTGTCGTTGCTTGCTGGAGAGGACAAATACCACACACAATTAATTCCTTCCTTTTTCCTTTTCTTTTCTAGCTTTAAACTATTGCCCTTTAGCTCCGACCAGCCCACTTGTAGCCCCTTAGATCGTGTGTCGTAGGAGACCTCCGCCCCACGCCCCCTTCCCTTCCTCCGATGGTGGGTTAACCACCACTAGCGAGGCCACAGGCCTCCTGGTTTAGTGGAGGCCCCACAGGCCTTCCCCTCTTCTTCCTCCTCCTCCTCCTTCAGCCTCGTCACTCAAGGAAGACCTCAGTTGGCCTCCCACGGTCAAGAGCACACCGCCAGCGCCTCTGCACTCTCCGACTGTCGCACCTCCATCGCGAAGTCGTTGGAGCTCACTGGAGGCCTCCGCTCCAAGACACAGCATCGGGGAGCTCCGCCGCTTTCCCACGAACGTCCCTAGGCAAGCCCATCACCGCTTTAGCCACCTGATGACCGCCGCCGTTGCCACTGCACCCATTGCCGAACAAGGGAACTGAAGAGTGAATAAAATTCGACATTCTTTTCCTACTTGGTTTCTATGAAAAGTGGTTCACAAGGCTACACGTTAAAAGGCAAGTGGTTACTTAGTTAGGTTTGTTGCTCAAGCTCGGGGAGCCTCCCACTTCCTGCACTGATCTGGCCAATTAAGTCCAAGATTTTTTGTTTGAGAATCTCAAAGGTGAACTTAACAGTTAGGAGATGTCTAGATTTAGGACAACCATAGATTTAGTATTTGTGTTATTTGTGTGATTAGGTTAGGCATCTTCCTCCTCTATCTTTAGTCTCCTCATCTAATTGGTTCTCTCTACTAGTCTCCTCTCTACATCCTAGTTCCATTGTTTGTTGGTTCATTTGAAAAAAAAAAAAGAGAGTCTTTTCTGTTTTTGTAAATTTTTGAGTCTTAAAAAAAAATGAGCATTCAATGTATCAAGATGGATACAGGCCAGAATAATTCAATTATGTGGCTCAAAAATCATGCAATGAGTTAACTGACCCTTATGTTTCAAATTACAATTTAAGATGAACTCAACCTGATTTCCTATGGGCGCATAGAGCATATAATGGAGGGTCTAGCTTCAATCAAGTCCAGTCTCATTACTTTGACCTTTATTCATATTCAGACCCACAATACGACTCAACCTTCTCTCCTCTAGACTATCAACAAGAAAATGAAAATAGGTTAATAAGTGTGACATTTGGGCCTGATTATCCATTTTTAATTGTAAACCATGTAATTAATTATAATGTTATATAAATGGTTTATTAATGGATAATCTGTTGTTTCTTGGATGTGTGAGCTTGTGGTTGACTTTTTGTGCACCGGCTTGTGACTTGGGACCAATGTGGAGTCCGCTTTGAGGATGCACAGTCGGCTCAGTTTACGTGTCCGTCTTTTCTTCCATTTCTTTCCTTCTTTTTCTCCTTCCGTTTTCTCTCTCTCTCACGAGCTATACCCTTCCACCCCTTCCCCGTCTTCTTCTCCCTTTTCTTCCACACCCGTGCCACCAGCAACAGAGGCCCGTGCCTCCCCATCTCCTCCAACGTGATGGATGGCCAGCACCATGCGAGAGGAGGCAAAGATAAAGAGAGGAAGGCAGGAATGGGCAGACAAGGAGAGTGGCGAGAAAGGAAAGGAGGAGGAGAGAAGGAGCAGGCGGTGCGTGGCTGAGGAGGAGCTGGTTGTGGTAGGTCTCCAATGGAGGAGGCTTCGCCGAGGCGCGACGAGGGTCGCTAGAGGGCCATATGAGGTACACGACCCCGTTCCTACCTCATTTCCATGCTTTCAGTTGGATATGCCTAACACATGAAAAATTGAGATAAATGCTTGTAAAATTGTAGAAAAATAGGGAAAATGTTGAGAATGATTTGGAATGCATGAGAACATAGATATCATGCGGTTAGGATGAAGAACATGTGGGATTGAATATGATTTGAGAGGTAAGCTATAGTAGGTTTAACTGAGCTCTTCCCCTTTGTAATTTTCGTATGAATCACGTAGTTGATGGATTGAGGAATGGATTGAGGGATTTTGAAGTAGACTCAAGGGTCTACAACCCATGATTTACTTGAATTTTATGATGTGTTTTTGGGGGGTCCGGTTGAGAATCCCACCTTGGGCGATTTTCGTCGTCCGTAATAAGGGAGGTACCCTGGTCTCGGGCGATTCGACATGTCGAATGTAATTCGGCATACCGAATATCTGTCGGATTAAGCCAGAATATCTGGTTTCGGCAGGCCAAAATCATCCAATCGACTGAATCAGGGGTTTTTGGTATACTGAAAATAGTCGGTGTACCGAACCAATAATTTTCGGTATACCAAACTTGAAATTTGGTCTACCGATTTTGCACTGGCCCTGAATTATGCAATGTGACTATAAAATGGAAAGGAAAGGTTTTAAATGGACATTTAGCATATGTTAATGAAGTTTTCCCATGTAATGACATGGAGGAATGTGGAACCCAAATAAATAGATTTGGGCATGGTTTTGGGTGTTTGACCCAGTAAATGAACAAAAAGGTTGATTTTGTGATGTTTTGGGCATGAGACCCAATATATGATTTTAAGCACATGGTTTTTCATGTATTAAGTTGGGACCCCAATGGAGGGTCAGGTGTTGCATGGAAATAGATTCTTGCAACGAAAAGAATGAATTGAAATGGTTTTGAAAAGGAAAGCTTAACGAGTTTTGAAAATAAAACACTAATAATGTGTTAAGGAACCACGAGGGTTGGTGTCGACAACGTGGTAGGATCATGAGGCTCCAATGAAACCAGTTGCCATACATGACTGTGATTGCCGAGCTTGTGATGGTGTAGGCTGAGCCTGGGTGGTGATACCTAGTTGTTCGGGTCATCGAGCTCGTGACGATGTAAGCTGAGCCTAGGTTATTGAACCTAGTTGTTCGGATCACCGACAATGTAGGCTGAGCCCAGGTCATTGTACCTATTTGTTCAGGTCACCGATGGGGCGTCAGACAAAGACGTATCCCTATGCATATATGAAAAGAAACTAAGGCCGATCGGCCGGGGCGGTGGCATCCCGCACGGATTATTTCACTGTGGCAGTGGAAGGATGTAGGGGAAATGATGTCCTTGCCTACAACTTGTGTTCCTGGTTAACCCTAATCAAGGTAACATCAGTAAAGAAAAGTAGAAATGTATAAGAAAAAGACTATGATTTGTGAAATGAAAAGAAATGTGGTTTGGCTAGAATTGGACTTATGAATGGTCCTAAAATCCTAGAAATGAATAAGAATTATTGTTTTAGCCAGTTACCAGCCAATGTTTGATGTTTTGGTTTGAGCCCTGAGAGGCATCGTGTTTTGGGCTGGATCTGGTCGAAAATATGGGTTTTTGAAAGTGATTTTGGTTTTGGGAGGAAATCCCAAGGATTGAAAAAGGCATGATTTGGAAAATGATTTCCAAATGTTTTAAAATAAAATGCAAGGTATGAGTTTCTGAAAAAGAATGTTTCTTGGAATAAATTTCTAAATGTTTTGGAAAGGAATAGAACGATGAGTTTTGAAAAGAGTATGGATTTAGGATTAAATTTCCACGTGGTTTCAAATAAAAAGAAAAGATGATTTTCACAAGAAAACCACCCTTTGAAAGTGTGACCATGCCGATCCAAGGGAAGTGGGAAGGAGGATCACAGCCATGCTAGGATGGCGAAGGCGCAAGGAAAGGAAAAAAGCAAGAAAAGGGAGTCGCCACCTAGTCTTTTAATGGAAAGACGAGGAAAATCACAACACACAAAAGACAGAAAACAAATGCAAAGATGCATGTATGATCCGGGTCTAATGGATAATGCAATATGAATGTGGGCCAGAGAAAGGGTAAGGATTCTGGTTACGCATGGGGAAGGGGTTAGGCACCCCCATACGCCCGAGAAAACTCAGTCTTTCTAGGCTTCCTATTGTCTAAGGTCTGCTAAAATGCGTGCTTGCTTATTCTACATGCTTATGTATGATAATGATGAAATC
>JAMKQA010019039.1:0-14523 GCA_024699735.1 Posidonia australis
CATAAATGCTTTTCATATTTTCTTAAGTGATTATTTAACATTTAATCACATTTCATTTGTTATCATCAAAATGTATTTATAGATTTTTCCAACACTAGAAGGGTCCAGAACGGCGTACCTGGCTTGGAGGACCTCTGCACCTCGCTGGAGCTCCGGAAGTGGCTGACTGCCTCCTCCGCGATCTCGCTCCTTGCTTTGGCTCTCTGGCTCTCTCTCGAATGGTTTGGAATTGCTCTGGAATGCGCTCTGAATTGGCTAACCTCTGTGAACGGCTGGCCTCTGTTGTTTAAATAGGTGAACCCATAAGATGCTTCTCGATCCTTCTTGAATTCTCATGCGCCTCGTAACAGAATAGCCAGCTCACCAGACCACGGTTATGCCAGCTCACCAGACAGCCAACGGCTGTCTCCCGTGGTCTCCACTTTGCTCCCTTGTTCGCCGGCAAAGGTGAAAGGCGATCCTGGCTGCTAGCGGTTGATCCAGTGGCTGAGCTGCCTTGGAAGCTTCTGGTTGATGCTGGAATGGTGTGGCTCGAGCTGTGCTGGATGAGCTCAGTGAAGAAGGAGTGAGCTCGGGCTGAAATGGGTTCGTGAGGTGTTAAGGAGAGTGGGTTCGGTAGAGAAATGGAAATGGTGGAAAATACTTAAATAATTTGGTATGAAGTTTGGTCAATAGTGAAAAAAATGTGATATTGCTTGAATTTGATGCAATAGGGTGAATGGGCTTGATTTAGGGAATGCAGGTTGAGCAATTTTGAGTTTAGGGTCCCAAGCAGACTCAATCGGGCTCAGTGGGCTTGAACGGGCTTCATGGGCCTAAGTGGGCTTGTGTGGGCCTTGTGGGCCCCCATGGGCCCAAATGGGTTTAGGTGGATCCAAATGGGCCCAGTCAAGTTGAATGAAGTCAAGTAGGCTTGAAATGGTGTAGTGGGCCCAAATGGGCTCAATCAGGGTTTAGTGGGCCTAAGTGGGCTTTCATGGGCCCAATTGGGCATCCAGGAATTAAATGGCCTAATGAGGGTTTGTGGGCCCAAATGGGCACAACCAAGATCCAAGATTAACCACTAGATCCTCATCCTGCAAAATTGGAAATTTGGGGTGTCTACAGATACCGTATACGTCCACCGAGAAGCAACCGGTGACGACTCGGAAAGCAGGATAGACGAACTAGTCAACTGAGAAGCAGCCGGTGACGACTCGGAAAGCAGGATAGACGAACTAGTCAACTGAGAAGCAGCCGGTGACGACTCGGAAAGCAGGATAGACAAACTAGTCAATTGAGAAGCAATCGGTGATGATTCGAAAAGCAGGATAGACGAACTAGTCAACCGAGAAGTAATCAGTGATAGTTCGAAAGGCAGTATACCGAATACGTCCATCGAGAAGCAGCCGGTGACGATTCGAAAAGTGGGATAGATGAACTAGTCAACCTAGAAGCAATCGGTGACAGTTCGATTGGTAGGATACCGAATACGTCCACCGAGAAACAGCCGGTGACGATTCGGAAAGTAGGATAGACGAACTAGTCAATCGAGAAGAAATCGGTGATAGTTTGAAAGGCAAGATACCGAATACTTCCTCCGAGAAGCAGCCGGTGACGATTCGGAAAGCAGGATAAATGAACTAGTCAACCGAGAAGCAATCGGTGACAGTTCGAAAAGCAGGATACCGAATACATCCACCGAGAAGCAGCCGGTGACGATTCGGAAAGTAGGATAGACGAACTAGTCAATCGAGAAGAAATCAGTGATAGTTTGAAAGGCAAGATACCAAATACTTCCTCCGAGAAGCAGCCGGTGACGATTCGGAAAGCAGGATAAATGAACTAGTCAACCGAGAAGCAATCGGTGACAGTTCAAAAGGCAGGATACCGAATACGTCCACCAAGAAGCAACCAGTGACGGTTCGGAAAACAGGATAGACGAACTAGTCAACCGAGAAGCAATCGGTGATATTTCGAACGGCAGAATTCCGAATACGTCCACCAAGAAGCAGGCGGCGACGGTTCGGAAAGCAGGATTGACGAACTAGTCAACCGAGAAGCATTCGGTGACAGTTCGAAAGGCAGGATAACGAATACGTACACTGAGAAGCAGCCGATGACGACTCAGAAATCAGGATAGACGAACTAGTCAACCGAGAAGCAATCGGTGATAGTTCGAAAGGCAGGATACCGAATACGTCCACCGAGAAGTAGCCGGTGACGCATCGGAAAGTAGGATAGATGGACTAGTCAACCGAGAAGCAATCGGTGACAGTTCGAAAGGCAGGATTCTAAATACGTCCACCGAGAAGCAGCCAGTGATGATTCGGAAAGCAGGATAGACGAACTAGTTAACCTAGGAGCAATTTGTGACAGTTCGAAAGGCAGGATTACGAATACGTCCTCCGAGAAGCAGCCGATGACGATTCAAAAAGCAGGATAAACGAACTAGTCAGCCGAGAAGCAATCGGTAACAGTTCGAAAGGCAGGATACCGAATACGTCCATCGAGAAGCAGCCGATGACGACTCGGAAAGCAGGATAGAAGAACTAGTCAACCGAGAAGCAATCGGTGATAGTTCGAAAGGCAGGATACCGAATACGACCACCGAGAAGTAGCCGGTGATGCTTCGAAAAGCAGGATAGACGGACTAGTCAACCGAGAAGCAATCAGTGACAGTTCGAAGGGTAGGATACCGAATACGTCCTCCGAGAAGCTACTAGTGACGATTCGGAAAGTAGGATAGACGAACTAGTCGACCGAGAAGCAATCAGTGACAGTTCGAAAGGCCGGATACCGAATACGTCCACCGAGAAGCAGGCGGTGATAGTTCGGAAAGTAGGGTAGAAGAACTAGTCAACCGAGAAGCAATCTGTGACAGTTAGAAAGGCAGGATACCGAATACGTCCACCGAGAAGCAGGCGGTGACGGTTCGGAAAGACAGGATAGACGAACTAGTCGACCGAGAAGCAATCGGTGATAGTTCGAAAGGCAGGATACCGATTACGTCCACCGAGAGTAGCCGGTGATGATTCAGAAAGTAGGATAGACGAACTAGTCAACCACGAAACAATCGGTGATAGTTCGAAACGTAGGATACCGAATAGGTCCACCGAGAAGCAGCCGGTGACGATTCGGAAAGCAGGATAGACGAACAAGTCAACCGAGAAGCAATCGGTGACAGTTCGAAATGCAGGATACCGAATACGTCCACCGTGAAGCATCTCGTGATGATTCAAAAAGCAGGATAGACGAACTAGCCAACCGAGAAGCATTTGGTGACAGTTAGAAAGGCAGGATACTGAATACGTACACTGAGAAGCAGCCAATGATGATTCAAAAAACAGGATAGACGAACTAGTCAACCGAGAAGCAATCGGTGACAGTTTGAAAGGCACGATACCCAATACGTCCAACAAGAAGCAGCCGATGACGATTCGGAAAGCAGGATAGACGAACTAGTCAACCGAGAAGCAATCGGTGACAGTTCGAAAGGCAAGATATCGAATTAGTCCACCGAGAAGCAGCCGATGACGATTCAGAAAGCAGGATAAACGAACTAGTCAACCGAGAAGCAATCGGTGATAGTTCGAAAGGCAGGATACCGAATACGTCCACCGGGAAGCAGCCGGTGACGCTTTGGAAAGCAGGATAGACGAACTAGTCAATCGAGAAGCAATCGGTGACAGTTCAGAAGGTAGGATACTGAGTACGTCCACCAAGAAGCAATCGGTGTCGGTTCGGAAAGTTGGATAGACGAACTAGTCAACCGAGAAGCAATTGGTGACAGTTCGAAAGGCAGGATACCGAATACGTCCACCGAGAAGCTGGCAGCGACGGTTCGGAAAGCAGGATTGATGAACTAGTCAATCGAGAAGCAGCTAATGACGATTCAGAAAGCAGGATAGACGAACTAGTCAACTGAGAAGCAATCGGTGATAGTTCAAAATGCGGGATTCGAAATACGTCCATCGAGAAGCAGCCAGTGACGATTCAGAAAGCAGGATAGATGAACTAGTTAACCGAGGAGCAATCAGTGACAGTTCGAATGGGTGGATTCCAAATACGTCTTCCGAGAAGCAGTCTATGATGATTCAGAAAGCAGGATAAACGAACTAGTCAACCGAGAAGCAATCGGTTACAGTTCGAAAGGCAGGATACGAATTACGTCCACCGAGAAGCAGCTGATGATGATTCGGAAAGCAGGAGAGACGAACTAGTTAACCACGAAGCAATCGGTGACAGTTCGAAAGGAAGGATATCAAATACGTCCACCGACAAGTAGCCGGTGACGATTCGCAAAGCAAGATAAACGAACTAGTCAACCGAGAAGCAATCGGTGGCAGTTCGAAAGGCAGGATACCGAATACGTCCATCGAGAAGCAGCCGGTGATGATTCAGAAAGTAGGATAGACGAACTAGTCAACTGAGAAGAAATCGGTGATAGTTCAAATGGCAGGATACCGAATACATCCACCAAGAAGCAGGCAGTGACGGTTCGGAAAGCAAGATTGACGAACTAGTCAACCGAGAAGCATTCGGTGACAGTTTGAAAGGCAGGATACCGAATACGTACACTGAGAAGCTGCCAATGATGATTCAAAAAGCAGGATAGACAAACTAGTCAACCGAGAAGCAATCGGTGACAGTTCAAAATGTAGGATACCGAATACATCCACCAAGAAGCAGCCGATGACGATTCGAAAAGCAGCATACACGAACTAGTCAATCGAGAAGCAATCGGTGACAGTTCGAAAGGCAGGATACCGAATTAGTCCACCGAGAAGTAGCCGATGACGATTTGGAAAGTAGGATAGACGAACTAGTCAACCGAGAAGCAATCGGTGATAGTTCGAAAGGTAGGATACCGAATACATCCACCGTGAAGCAGCCGGTGATGCTTTGGAAAGCCGGATAGACAGACTAGTCAACCGAGAAGCAATCGGTGATAGTTTGAAAGGCAAGATACCGACGACGTCCACCGAGAAGTAGGCGGTGACGGTTCGGAAAGCAGGATAGACGAAATAGTCAATCGAGAAGCAATCGGTGACAGTTCAGAAGGCAGGATACTAAATACGTCCACCAAGAAGCAACCGATGTCGGTTCGGAAAGCTGGATAGACGAACTAGTCAACCGAGAAGCAATTGGTGACAGTTCGAAAGGCAGGATACCGAATACGTCCACCGAGAAGCAGGCAGCGACGGTTCGGAAAGACGGATTGACGAACTAGTCAATCGAGAAGCAGCTAATGATGATTCAGAAAGCAAAATTGTCGAACTAGTCAACTGAGAAGCAATCGGTGATAGTTCGAAAGGCAGGATTCTAAATACGTCCGACGAGAAGCAGCCATTGACGATTTAGAAAGCATGATAGATGAACTAGTTAACCGAGGAGCAATCAGTGACTGTTCGAATGGCTGGATTCCGAATGCATCCTCAAAGAAGCAGTCTATGCGGATTCGGAAAGCAGGATAAACGAACTAGTCAACCGAGAAGCAATCGGTAACAGTTCGAAAGGCAGGATACCGAATACGTCCACCGAGAAGCAGCCGATGACGATTCGGAAAGCTGGAGAGACGAACTAGTTAACCACGAAGCAATCGGTGACAGTTCGAAAGGAAGGAAATCGAATACGTCCACCGACAAGCAGCCGATGACGATTTGCAAAGCAGGATAAACGAACTAGTCAACCGAGAAGCAATCGGTGGCAGTTCGAAAGGCAGGATACCGAATACGTCCATCGAGAAGCAGCCGGTGACGATTCAGAAAGTAGGATAGACGAACTAGTCAACCGAGAAGCAATCGGTGATAGTTCAAAAGGTAGGATACCGAATACGTCCACCGAGAAGCAGGCAACGACGGTTCGGAAAGCAGGATTGATGAACTAGTCAACCGAGAAGCATTCGGTGACAGTTCAAAAGGCAAGATACCGAATACGTACACTGAGAAGCAGTCGGTGATGATTCAAAAAGCAGGATAGACGAACTAGTCAACCGAGAAGCAATCGGTGACAGTTCGAAAGGCAGGATACCGAATACGTCGACCGAGAAGTAGCCGGTGACAATTCGGAAAGAAGGATAGATGAACTAGTCAACCGAGAAGCAATCGGTGACAGTTCGAATGGCAGGATACCGAATACGTCCACCGAGAAGCAGGCGGTGACGGTTCAGAAAGACAGGATAGATGAACTAGTCGACCGAGAAGTAGCCGGTGAAGATTCAGAAAGTAGGATAGACAAACTAGTCTGCCACGAAGCAATCAGTGACAGTTCGAAAGGTAGGATAACGAATACGTCCACTGAGAAGCAGCCGGTGACGATTCGAAAAGCAGGATGGACGAGCAAGTCAACTGAGAAGAAATCAGTGATAGTTCGAAAGGCAGGATACCGAATACGTCCACCAAGAAGTAGCCGGTGACAATTCGGAATGCAGGATAGACGAACTAGTCAGCCGAGAAGCAATCGGTGACAGTTCGAAAGGTAGGATACCGAATACGTCCACCGAGAAGCAGCCGGTGACGACTCGGAAAGCAGGATAGACGAACTAGTCAACTGAGAAGCAGCCAGTGACGACTCAGAAAGCAGGATAGACGAACTAGTCAACTGAAAAAGCAGCCGGTGATGATTCAAAAAGCAGGATAGATGAACTAGTCAATCGTGAAGCAATCAGTGACAATTCGAATGGCAGGATACCGAATACGTCCTCTGAGAAGCAGCTAGTGACGATTCAGAAAGCTGGATAGACAAACTAGTCGATCGAGAAGCAATCGGTGACAGTTCGAAAGGCAGGATATCGAATACGTCCACCGAGAAGCAGGCGGTGACGGTTCGGAAAGCAAGGTAGATGAACTAGTCAACCGAGAAGCAATCGGTGACTGTTCGAAAGGCAGGATACCGAATACGCCCATCGAGAAGCAGGCGGGGACGATTCGGAAGGACAGGATAGATGAACTCGTCGACCGAGAAGCAATCGGTGATAGTTCGAAAGGCAGGATACCGAATACGTCCACCGAGAGTAGCCGGTGACGATTCAGAAAGTAGGATAGACGAACTAGTCAACCACGAAGCAATCGGTGACAGTTCGAAAGGTAGGATACCGAATAGGTCCACCGAGAAGCAGCCGGTGATGATTCGGAAAGCAGGATTGACGAACAAGTCAACCGAGAAGCAATCGGTGACAGTTCGAAAAGAAGGATACCGAATACATCCTCCGAGAAGCAGCTGGTGATGATTCAAAAAGCAGGATAGACGAACTAGTCAACCGAGATGCATTCGGTGACAGTTCGAAAGGCAGGATACCGAATACGTACACTGAGAAGCAGTCGGTGATGATTAAAAATGCAGGATAGACGAACCAGTCAACTGAGAAGCAATCGGTGACAGTTCGAAAGGCAGGATATCGAATACGTCCACTGAGAAGCAGCCGATGACGATTTGGAAAGCAGGATAAAAGAACTAGTCAACCGAGAAGCAATCGGTGGCAGTTCGAAAGGCAGGACACCGAATTAGTCCACCGAGAAGCAGCCGATGACGATTCGAAAAGCTGGATAGATGAACTAGTCAACCGAGAAGCAATTGGTGATAGTTCGAAATGCAGGATACCGAATACGTCCACCGAGAAGCAGCTGGTGACGCTTTGGAAAGTAGGATAGAAGGATTAGTCAATCGAGAAGCAATTGGTGATAGTTTGAAAGGCAAGATACCAAAGACGTCCACCGAGAAGTAGGCAGTGGCGGTTCGGAAAGCAGGATAGACGAACTAGTCAACCGAGAAGCAATCGGTGACAGTTCAAAAGACAAGATACTGAATGCGTCCACCTAGAAGCAACCGGTGACGGTTTCGAAAGCAGGATAGATGAACTAGTCGACCGAGATGCTATTGGTGATAGTTTGAAAGGCAGGATACCGAATACGTCCACCGAGAAGCAGGCGGCAACGGTTCGGAAAGAAGGATTGACGAACTAGTCAACCGAGAGGCAATCGGTGACTGTTCGAAAGGCAGGATACCGAATACGTACACTAAGAAGCAGCTGGTGATGATTCAAAAAGCAGGATAGACGAACTAGTCAACTGAGAAGCAATCAGTGACAGTTCGAAAGGAAGGATACCGAATACGTCCTCCGAGAAGCAGCCAGTGACGATTTAGAAAGCAGGATTGACGAACTAGTCGACCGAGAAGTAATCGGTGACAGTTCAAAAGGCAGGATACCGAATACGTCCACCGAGAAGATGACGGTGACGGTTCGAAAAGACAGGATAGACGAACTAGTCGACCGAGAAGCAATCGGTGATAGTTCGAATGGTAGGATACCGAATACGTCCACCGAGAGCAGCCAGTGATGATTCAGAAAGTAGGATAGATGAACTAGTCAACCATGAAGCAATCGGTGACAGTACAAAAGGTAGGATACCGAATAGGTCCACCAAGAAGCAGCCGGTGACGATACGAAAAGCAGGATAGACGAACAAGTCAACCAAGAAGCAATCGGTGACAGTTCGAAAAGCAGGATACCGAATACGTCCTCCGAGAAGCAGTTGGTGATAATTCAAAATGCAGGATAGACGAGCTAGTCAACCGAGAAGCATTCGGTGACTGTTCGATAGGCAGGATACCGAATAAGTACACGGAGAAGCAGCCATTGATGATTCAAAAACAGGATACGAACTAGTCAACCAAGAAGCAATCGGTGACGGCTCGGAAAGCAGGATAGACGAACTAGTCAACTGAGAAGCAATCAGTGACGATTCAAAAGCAGGATAAACGAACTAGTCAACCGAGAAGCAATCGGTGATAGTTCGAAAGGCAGGATACCAAATACGTCCATCGAGAAGCAGCCGGTGACGATTCGAAAAGTAGGATAGACGACCTAATCAACCTAGAAGCAATCAGTGACAGTTCGCTAGCTAGGATACCAAATACGTCCACCGAGAAACTGCCAGTGATGATTCAGAATGTAGGATAGACGACCTAGTCAACCGAGAAGCAATCAGTGATAGTTTGAAAGGCAAGATACCAAATACTTCCACCGAGAAGCAGCCGGTGACAATTCGGAAAGCAGGATAAACGAACTAGTCAACCGAGAAGCAATCAGAGACAGTTCGAAAAGCAGGATACCGAATACGTCCACCGAGAAGCAGCTGATGACGATTCAGAAAGAAGGATAGACGAACTGGTCAACCGAGAAGCAATCGGTGACAGTTCGAAAGGCAGGATTCTAAAAACGTCCACCGAGAAGCAGCCAGTGACGATTCGGAAAGCAGGATAGACGAACTAGTTAACCTAGGAGCAATTTGTGACAGTTCGAAAGGCAGGATTCCGAATACGTCCTCCGAGAAGCAGCTGATGATGATTCAGAAAGCAGGATAAACGAACTAGTCAGCCGAGTAGCAATCGGTAACAGTTCGAAAGGCATGATACCGAATACATCCACCGAGAAGCAGCCAATGACGACTCGGAAAGTAGGATAGACGAACTAGTCAACCGAGAAGCAATCAGTGATAGTTCGAAAGGCAGGATACCGAATATGTCCACCGAGAAGTAGCCGGTGACGCTACAGAAAGCAGGATAGACGGACTAGTCAACCGAGAAGCAATCGTTGATAGTTTGAAAGGCACAATACCGAAGACGTCCATCGAGAAGTAGGCGGTGACGGTTCGGAAAGCAGGATAGACGAACTAGTCAACAGAGAAGCAATCAGTGACAGTTCAAAAGGCAGGATACCGAATACGTCCACCAAGAAGCAACCGTGACGGTTCGGAAAACAAAATAGACGAACTAGTCAACCGAGAAGCTATCGGTGATAGTTCGAAAGGCAAGATACCGAATACGTCCACCGAGAAGCAGGCGGCAACGGTTCGGAAAGCAGGATTGACGAACTAGTCAACCGAGAAGCAATCGGTGACAATTCGAAAGGTAGGATACTGAATACGTCCTCCGAGAAGCAGCCAGTGACAATTCATAATGCAAGATTGACGAACTAGTCGACCGAGAAGCAATCGGTGACAGTTCGAAAGGCAGGATACCGAATACGTCCACCGAGAAGCAGGCGTTGACGGTTCAGAGAGACTGGATATACGAACTAGTCGACCGAGAAGCAATCAGTGATAGTTTGAAAGGCAGGATACCTAATACATCCATCGAGCGCAGCCGGTGACGATTCAGAAAGTAGGATAGACAAACTAGTCAACCACGAAGCAATCAGTGACAGTTCGAAAGGTAGGATACCGAATACATCCGCCGAGAAGCAGCCGATGACGATTCGGAAAGCAAGATAGACGAACTAGTCAACCAAGAAGCAATCAGTGATAGTTCGAAAGGCAGGACAACGAATACGTCCACCAAGAAGCTGCCGGTGACGATTCAGAAAGCAGGATAGACAAACTAGTCAGCCGAGAAGCAATCGGTGACAGTTTGAAAGGTAGGATACCGTATACGTCCACCGAGAAGCAGCCAATGACGACTCGAAAAGAAGGATAGACGAACTAGTCAACTGATAAGCAGTCGGTGACGACTCGGAAAGCAGGATAGACGAACAAGTCAACTGAGAAGCAATCGGTGACGATTCGGAAAGCAGGATAAACGAACTAGTCAATCGAGAAGCAATCGGTGATAGTTCGAAAGGCAAGATACCAAATACGTCCATCGAGAAGCAGTCGGTGATGATTCGAAAAGTAGGATAGATGAACAAGTCAACCTAAAAGCAATCAGTGACAGTTCGAAAGGTAGGATACCAAATACGTCCACCGAGAAGCAGCCGGTGACGATTTGGAAAGTAGGATAGATGAACTAGTCAATCGAGAAGCAATCGGTGATAGTTTGAAAGGTAAGATACCGAATAATTTCACCGAGAAGTAGCCGGTGACGATTCAGAAAGCAGGATAAACGAACTAGTCAACCGAGAAGCAATCGGTGACAGTTCGAAAAGCAGGATACCGAATACGTCCACCGAGAAGCAGTTGATGATGATTCAGAAAGCAGGATAGACGAACTAGTCAACCGAGAAGCAATCGGTGACAGTTCGAAAGGCAGGATTCTAAATACGTCCATCGAGAAGCAGCCAGTGACGATTTGGAAAGCAGGATAGACGAACTAGTTAACCTAGGAGTAATCAGTGACAGTTCGAAAGGCAGGATTCCGAATACGTCCTCTGAGAAGCAGCCAATGATGATTCGGAAAGCAGGATAAACGAACTAGTCAGCCGAGAAGCAATCGATGATAATTCGAAAGGTAGGATACCGAATTGGTCCACCGAGAAGCAGCTGGGGATGATTCAGAAAGCAGGATAGATGAACAAGTCAACCGAGAAGCAATCGGTGACAGTTCGAAAAGCACGATACCGAATACGTCCTCCGAGAAGCAGCTGGTGATGATTCAAAAAGCAGGATAGATGAACTAGTCAACCGAGAAGCATTCAGTGACAGTTCGAAAGGCAAGATATCGAATACGTACATTGAGAAGCAGCCGGTGATGATTAAAACTGTAGGATAGACGAACTAGTCAACCGAGAAGCAATTGGTGACAGTTCGAAAGGTAAGATACCGAATACGTCCACCGAGAAGCAGGCGGTGATAGTTCGGAAAGACAGGATAGGCGAACTAGTCGACCAAGAAGCAATCGGTGATAGTTCGAAAGGCAGGATACCGAATACGTCCACCGAGAGCAGTCGGTGACGATTTAGAAAGTAGGATAGACGAACATGTCAACCATGAAGCAATCGGTGACAGCTCGAAAGGTAGGATACCGAATAGGTCCACCGAGAAGCAGCCGGTGATGATTCGGAAAGCAGGATAGACGAACAAGTCAACCGAGAAGCAATTAGTGACAGTTCGAAAAGCAGGATACCGAATACGTCCTTCGAGAAGTAGCTGGTGATGATTCAACAAAGTAGGATAGATGAACAAGTCAACCGAGAAGCATTCGGTGACAGTTCGAAAGGGAGGATACCGAATACATACACTGAGAAGCAGCCGGTGATGATTAAAAATGCATGATAGACGAACTAGTCAACCGAGAAGCAATCGGTGATAGTTCGAAAGGCAGGATATCGAATACGTCCACCGAGAAGCAGCCGATGACGATTCAGAAGGCAGGATAGACAAACTAGTCTACCGAGAAGCAATCGGTGACAGTTTGAAAGCTAGGATACCGAATTAGTCCACCGAGAAGCTGCCGATGACGATTCGGAAAGCAGGATAGACGAAGTAGTCAACCGAGAGGCAATCAGTGATAGTTCGAACGGCAGTATACCGAATACATCCACAGAGAAGCAACCGGTGACGCTTTGGAAAGCAGGATAGAAGGACTAGTCAACCGAGAAGCAATCGGTGATAGTTTGAAAGGCAAGATACCAAAGACGTCCACCGAGAAGTAGGCGGTGAGGGTTCAGCAAGCAAGATAGACGAACTAGTCAACCGAGAAGCAATCGGTGACAGTTCAAAAGGCAAGATATTGAATACGTCCACCTTGAAGCAACCGATGATGGTTCGGAAAGCAGGATAGACGAACTAGTCAACCGAGATGCAATTAGTGACAGTTCGAAAGGCAGGATACCGAATACGTCCACCGAGAAGCAGGCAATGACGGTTCGGAATGCAGGATTGACGAACTAGTCAACCGAGAAGCAATCGGTGACAGTTCGAATGGCAGGATGCCGAATACGTACACTGAGAAGCAGCTGGTGATGATTCAAAAAGCAGGATAGATGAACTAGTCAACCGAGAAGCAATCAGTGACAGTTCGAAAGGCTGGATACCAAATACGTCCTCCGAGAAGTAGCCCGTGACGATTCAGAAAGCAGGATTGACGAACTAGTCGACCGAGAAGTAATCGGTGATAGTTCGAAAGGCAGGATACCGAATACGTCCACCGAGAAGCAGGCGGTGACGGTTCGGAAAGAAAGGATAGACGAACTAGTCGACCGAGAAGCAATCGGTGATAGTTCGAAAGGCATGATACCGAATACGCCCACCGAGAGCAGCCTGTGACGATTCAGAAAGTAGGATAGACGAACTAGTCAACCACAATGCAATCGGTGACAGTTCAAAAGGTAGGATACCGAATAGGTCCACCGAGAAGCAGTCGATGACGATTCGAAAAGCAGGATAGAAGAACAAGTCAACCGAGAAGCAATCGGTGACAGTTCGAAAAGCAGGATACCAAATACGTCCTCCGAGATGCAGCTGGTGATGATTCAAAAAGCAGGATAGACGAACTAGTCAACCGAGAAGCATTCGGTGACTGTTCGAAAGGCAGGATACCGAATACGTACACTGAGAAGCTGCCGGTGATGATTCAAAAAGCAGGATAGACGAACTAGTCAACCGAGAAGCAATCGGTGACAACTCGGAAAGCAGGATAGACGAACTAGTCAACAGAGAAGCAATCGGTGACGATTCGGAAAGCAGGATAAACGAACTAGTCAACTGAGATGCAATCAGTGATTATTCGAAAGGCAGGATACCGAATACGTCCATCGAGAAGCAGCTGATGACGATTCGAAAAGTAGGATAGATGAAGTAGTCAAGCTAGAAGCAATCGGTAACAGTTTGATAGGTAGGATACTGAATACATCCACCGAGAAGCAGCCGGTGATGATTCGAAAAGTAGGATAGACAAACTAGTCAACCGAGAAGCAATCGGTGATAGTTTGAAAGGCAAGATACCGAATACTTCCACCGAGAAGCAGCCGGTGACGATTTGGAAAGCTGGATAAACAAACTAGTCAACCGAGAAGCAATTGGTGACAGTTCGAAAAGCAGGATACCGAATACGTCCATCGAGAAGCAGCTGATGACGATTCAGAAAGCAGGATAGACGAACTAGTCAACCGAGAAGCAATCGGTGACAGTTCGAAAGGCAGGATTCTAAATACGTCCACCGAGAAGCAGCCAGTGACGATTCGAAAAGTAGGATAGACGAACTAGTTAACCTAGGAGCAATTTGTGACTGTTCGAAAGGCAGGATTCCGAATACGTCCTCTGAGAAGCAGCCGATGACGATTCAGAAAGCAGGATAAACGAACTAGTCAGCCGAGAAGCAATCGGTAACAGTTCGAAAGGCCAGATACCAAATACGTCCCTCGAGAAGCAGCCGATGACGACTCAAAAATCCGGATAGATGAACTAGTCAACCGAGAAGCAATCGGTGATAGTTCGAAAGGCAGGATACTGAATACGTCCATTGAGAAGTAGCCGGTGATGCTTCGGTGTGACCATGCCGGTAGAACCACTGGGCGCGGTTCACCAAAACCTGACTCCGGTGTGCGGGAACACACTGGGAGGTCCGATACAGTCACGGCAAAATTGGTGAATCCGAAGGAAGAGACAAGACTCGAAAACACCAAAGGGAAAAAAAAAGGATAAGGAACGGAGTAGCCACCTGGTCTTTTAATGGAAACTCGAGGAAAACCAAGAAAACACCAAAAAAGGCAGAAAGTAAACAAGATGCAATGATGCATGTGTGATCCGTGCCTAATGGATAATGCAAGAATGAATGCAGGCCAGAGAAAGGGTAAGGATTCTGGTTACACATGGGGAAGGGGTTAGG
>JAMKQA010019040.1:0-20468 GCA_024699735.1 Posidonia australis
GCACCAAACCTGCACACTATCCTGTTTTCTGCATACAGCATGCTTTGACTTTGTCATGCTTTCTCGATCAGTTTTCTTCCGCATTTTCCCTGGTTTTTCCCCTGGATTTACTAGGAAGGCACACTTCGCATCGTTTTGCTGTTTTATCACTTTATTTGCATTTGCATTTGCATATAGAGCGATGATGATAAATCACTCGGAATGATGTAACTTTGATTACACTTATGCAACATCCTTGCATTACACGATTGACCCGGGACAAAAGAGTGACATTTCTGAGCATAGGACACACCCCACACATCATGCACCTATTAGCATAAGGCACCTAGCATGGCATGGCATATCGCCCTTAGGCGTATAGCAAGAGGCTGAAAAGCCAACATTTCATTGGAGAAATCATAGAAGACCGATTTTATCGGGTGTGCAAGGGTGCCTAACACCTTCTTCGTGCGTAACAGGGATCCTTACCCACATTCTGGTTTTCGTAGACTTGTCTTTATTGTTTCTTTGCATGATTTTTCATGTATATGGTTTTCCTTGTCTTCTATAATAGATTAGGTGGCGACTCTTTTATTTTGCTTTTTTCGACGTGATTTTGCCGACCAATTTCGCATTCTTTTGCGGAATCTCCTCGCCGGCATGGTTACACCAGGAATCAACGACTCAAATCTTCTCCGAACTTAGAGGAGTCGTGAGAAAGAATAAAGGCTATTCCAGGGGGACCAGGAATTAACGACTTGGATCTCCTCCTCACTTAGAGGAGTCACAAGAAAGAATAAAGGCTGTTTGGGGGGAACCAAGAATCAGTGACTCGGATCTCCTCTAGACTTAGAGGAGTCTCAAGGAAAGGATAAAGGTTGTTCCTAGGGGGCCAGGAATTTGTGACTCGGTTCTCCTCTAGACATAGAGGAGTCATGAGAAAAAAGGACAAAGGTTGTTCCTAGGACACAAGGAAATAGTGCCTTGGATCTCCTTCGAACTTAGAGGAGTCTCGAGGATAGGATAAAGGTTGTTCCTAGGGGGCCAGGAATTAGCAACTCGGATCTCCTCCAGACCTAGAGAAGTCACAAGAGAAAGGATAAAGGCTGTTCCTGGAGGACAAGGAGTCAGCGACTCAGATCACCTCTGGACCTAGAGATGTCACGAGAGAAAGGATAAAGGATGTTTCTAGGGGACCAGGAATCAGCAACTCGGATCTCCTCCGGACCAAGCGGAGTCACAATGTAACACCCGCAAAATTCATTTTGTAATTATTTACATTTTATGAATTTTATTCCTGGATGAGCGTTACTGTTCCAAGGCCCGTTGTGTGGTTTTGTGTTTTTGGGCTTCGGGCCTTGTGGGTCGACTTCTGTTTGCGTGTCCCTGTGTGTGGTTTGGCACTGTGCATTGTGGCACTATGCGTGTGGGGCCCAGGTGTGGGTTCCGTGTAGGGCCCAAGTTGGTGGGTCGTCGGTTGTGGCTGGTGGTTGGGCAGAGTGGTTGGTTGTTCGTGCGGTGTGCCGGTGGCTGAGATGTGCAGGTGAGCACATTCCCAGCTACTGCGGGAGCAGGCTTTATAAGCTACACCACACTCCTCCGCTGCCCATCACTGTCTTCTCCTTCTTTCTTCTTCTGTCCTTCTCCTCCCCGGTGCGCACTTCTCCTTCCCCACCCTTTTTCCCTTCCTCCCCACTCCTCCTTCTCCGCCCTTTCTCCTTCCCCCTTCTCCTTCCACTCATCTCCCCTGTTTTCTTCCCTTGATACGTGCCAAGAGAGAGAGAGAGAGAGAGAGAGAGAGAGGGAAACGGAAAGGCTGTGGTGGTTCGGTGGTGCATGGAGCTTGGGAGGAGTGTCCCTGAGGACGTGGTGAGGCCGTAGTCACCGGAGTTTGCCAGAGTCGACCGAAGAATCGCTAGAGCGCATTCTCAGGTAGGCATCTCCACCTCATGTAATAAAGAGCATGAAATGGTAGAAAATGCTAGGATTGCATGGAATCTAGGTAAATTTACTTTCCTAGAATTTATTGTGTATTTATGGAGAATTTATTGGCATTTATGATGGTTGGTGCGTTTTGGGTCCTTTTGACCCTTCTACCTTTCCGATTTTATATCTTGATGCATAGTGAATGGATTTTAGTTTTGTTTGTTGAGTTTTGGAGTATAATCGAGGGTCTACATCTTATGTTTTATGCAAGATTTTTGATACTTGTTTAGTGGGTTCGATCGGAGGTCCTAGTTGGGTCGATTTCGGACGGTAGGGTTTGGGCCGTTTTCTAGTTTCGCAGAATTCGGCATATCAGAATGGAAACGGCATACTGAACCAGTGGATTTCAGTATATCGATTCCATTCGGCATATCGTTTTTCAGCCAATTTAGGTCCTCTGGTTGAAATTCAATCGTCCGATTTTGGAAAGTAGACCGAATTTAGCCTAAGTGTTGACCATTGACCTGATTCGGTCGACAGATCCAGATCGGCCTAACGAACCAGGGGTTTTCGGCATTCCGAACATATTTTCCGCATGCCGAATGTAGGCCCAAATGTGCTTATAAAATGTGTTTTCCGAAGGCTTTCTGGATTGCTGTGTTTTGTCCCTGTAAGATGGGACTGTGGACCGTCAGCGGTGGTCGCCTGGGATACCTGACGCATCGCTTTGCCGAGATTTTTGAAGAATTTTCAAAAGATGTGAAAATGATTTCGAAATTGGATTTCAAGGAAATAGTTGGCCTATTTTGGAAAGTGTTTTCCTCGTTTTTTGTGTGCGAGCCGAGACAGTGTGGGACCGTGTCGTCGAGACCAGGGAATGTGACGACATTCTCAGGTGGTCGGGCGCGACTCCCTGGTTGAGGTCGGGGCCCGAGATACCCGAGGTTGAGGGGTGTCGGGTCTTGGAGGTATGAGACTCCTTGACTGTCGTCTCGAGGCTAGGGTTGTGGTCCGCGGGTTGAGGTGTCTTGTGGCATGACAGAGAGGTATAATACTCCTATAGTCGCTATGAGCACTGAGGCTCGGGTGTTGTCGGGTGTAGAGGTATGACACTTCCTCCTGAGCACCGTGTGTGGAGGACGCCGTGAGGAGGCGTACCCTGTGGTGGCTAGTGTGGGTAGGACACATGCCCCGTAGCTGGTAGTGTCCTGAGAGACAGGACAGCCTTCCCAGAGAGGGGTTGGCTTTGTGAGGGTTGTCCAGGTGGGAGAATCGTAGGACGATGCAGCTCCTGCATGGAGTGGCACGTCGTGGCAGTGCAGACGCCGTTGGTTGCTTTTCGGCGGACTACTTGTGGCCAGAGTTAGGTTGCCTAGCGCCGGGCTTCCTGACTTGCTATGTGTGGTTTTGGCCATTGAGGGCCTTTGGTTGTGGTTTTGGGCTAGTAGAGCCCTAGATGTGGTTTTGGCCGGTGTGGGCCTGATTTATGAGCTCTTGAGAAAATGGTTTGCGAAATGAATTTAAAAGGAGAATTGATTATAGTTTTGTTTTCCACGGTTTTCGTGGGGTGCGTACTTGGTGACTTTTGTCACTCATACATTTTTTTCCTCGTGTTTTGGTTTGCAGGTGCAGGCATGCTTAGAGTTAGCATAGTGCATATAGTTCGAAGTCTCCTAGCCGCACACACAGGTTCTTGGTAGTTGGATATTTACTGTTTGGCTTTAGTTTTCCTGTAATTTAATTTGTTTAAATTATTGTGGAAAATTTGGGGCGTGACACACGAAAAAAGGGATAAAGGTTGTTCCTAGGGGACCAGGAATCAGCAACTCGGATCTCCTCTGGACTTAGAGGAGTCACGAGAGAAAGGATAAAAACTGTTCCTAGAGGACTAGGAATCAGCGACTCGGATCTCCTCTGGACTTATAGGAGTCATGAGAGAAAGGATAAAAGATGTTCCAAGGGGACCAAGAATCAGCAACTTGGATCTCCTCCGGACCTAGAGGAGTCACGAGAAAGGGGATGAAGGCTATGTGCAACTTGCTTGCTAGCCAGAAGATTTGTTCTTGTTAGTAGCTCGCTTGCTTCGCTATGTGACTGCTCTGCCTGTTCACTTGATGCTATTGGTACTGTAGGACGATGATGGTTGATTTGGATAAATCATTGCTTAGATTCTGCGTTGATGCAAGGGGCTTGGCTAGATAAGGGTATCACGTGGGCATTGTTTCCTCCTCGAATAGACGGACTTGCTGGATGGTTACTGACCACTCTGAGTTCACTGTTGTGTCACTAGCTAACTTTTTGGGAGTTTGATCATGGCACTGGATTGTCGACTGTGCTCTCGCCTGCCGATTAGGAAAGTATTGATATTTTCACTTTTCTCTGATCTCAGAGGCTCATGGCTATTGTTGTCCTTGTTTCTGCGCTCTAGCTATGGGGGAGACAACATGTTCTGGACGAAGATACTGTCCCAAGAAGAATCAACCAACAGGGCAGTTGACATGCCTCTGGTTGACAGGGAAGGTTACCATCACAAAGGCAGCTGACATGCCCCTGGTGTACGGTATCCTCTACCAGGTCTTTGGCCGAAGAGTAGCTGACATGCCCCTGGTTTGGGACCAAGCTGGACCCTGCAAAGTGACAAGTAATACTGCATGCAAGAATGATGGTGTTGTGTTGTGTCATCCCTCAGAATTTGGAATGCTAATCATGCCTGCTATGAGAAGAGAAGAAGACCTCGGTTCACAAGACGCTACCCGGACTTCTAGGCTATTGGTGGTTCTCTAGGATGGATGATTCAGTAGGTTAGGCTCCGTGCCAAACTCTTGGGGACTTAGACCTACTTTTTTTGGCTTTTGGCTTATTTCTTTTCTCCCTCTTAGGCTCGTAGGCTCACTCTACCCTCACTTGGGGGTAATGGGCATCTGGATTTGGAGGGGGCAGCTGGAATTGTATGCAAGGGGTGGCTAGTCCCTTTGGTCGCTTGGTCTTTGGGATGCTTGCTTCAACTCCTCCCTAAAGTAAGTGATAAGGATAAAGTTAGCCTACTTGCCTCTCTCTGTTAGGGCTAGCTTCTGTCTGTAACTTCTATCTTCTTATTTCTTTTATGCCCTTGTGGGTATGTTTATTTTCTATTTTGATTACACTCATGCTTGCTCCTAACATTTTATCTCCCTCTGGAGGTGTAAGTCCCTATGGGAGTTTGGACATTTCACCTAACCATGTTTGGGAGGTGGCTCCCTCGCTCGCTAGGATATCTAAGTAGTATCAACTGAAGAGGTGTAAACCCTTCTCAAGCAGGTTAGCCATTCCGATTCTCGTCATCGAGACGTGATGTTGATGCTTTTATGCATAGATGCATGCAGTTATGATGTGCTTAAGTTACTAATGCGCATGAAAATAAAAAGGCAAATGCTATGGATTAAATGCAGTTGGATCACCATTTATTTAGAAATATGCATACATGATGGAGTAATAGATGATGCATGATACACAAAAGGATACTTTGCAAGTCGAGGATATCTACCTTCCGCTCATTGGTAGTACTTCTCCAGATAACATGTGTTGACTGGCTCAGGTAGCTCGACGTTGTCCATGTCTTTGAGGATTGCTACGCCTCTCGAATAGACTTGCTTGATGATGTAGGGACTATGCCAGTTAGGTCGGAATTTGCCTCGACTATCTGGGAGATGTATAGCTTGGAGAACAAGATCACCAGGTGCGAAGCTCCTAGGTCGGACTCTTTTCTGATATGATCTGGCCATTCTCTCTTGGTAGCAGCGGGCATTGTACATGGCCTATAGTCTACGCTCGTCAATCAAATTCAACTAGATGTATCAGTCCTCGACCCATTCGGCTTCTTCTAGCTCAACCTCCCTCAAGATTCTGAGTGATGGGATTTCTACCTCAACTGGTAGGACTGCTTCGATGCCATACACCAATGAGTAAGGTGTCACTCCTGTTGAGGTTCGGACCGAAGTTCTGTAGGCCCACAGTGCATAGGGGAGCTTTTTGTGCCAATCCTTATGTGTCTCGGTGCTCTTTTTTAGGATTTTGATTTAGTTGTTATTTGCTGACTCCACGACACCGTTCATCTATGGGCAGTATAGGAAAGATCTATGATGTTTGATCCTGAGGCTCTACAGATAATCCTCCAATCTCTGAGCTATGAAATTCCTACCATTGTCTGAGATAATGGAGTGTGGCACCTGTACCAGGTTATGATATTATTCTTGATGAACTTTTCTGTAGCTACAGCTGTGATGGTTTTGTAAGTGGCTGTTTCTACCCATTTGGTAAAGTAATCTATGGCCACCAGAATGTAGTTGTGGCCATTGGATGATGCCAGATGGATAGCCCCGATGACGTCTATTCCCCAAGTAGAGAAAGGCCACGGTGAAGACATGCTATGCAGCTGCTGAGGGGGAGCATGTATGAAGTTCCCATGGATCTGACAGTTGTGGCATTTGTGCATGAAACGATAGCAATCTACCTCCATAGTTGACCAAAAGTAGCCTTGCAACTTGATCTTCTTGGCTGGCAGTATTCCATTCATGTAGGGGCCACATGTCTCGATGTGGATCTGAAGCATCAAGGTATCAGCCTCTTTCTTGTCGACACACCGCAAAAGCATCTGGTTATATGACCTTCTGTATAGATGTCCTCCGTCCAGCATGACTCTTGATGCCAGGTGTGCCAAAGTCTTCTTATCTACTACCGATGTGCCGATTGGGAGATTGCCTGATTCCAAAAAGGTCTTGATGTCATGATACCAGGGGAGCTCTACTAACGGGTTCGCTTCTTCTATGCTCATACAATGGACGGGCTACTCTACTCGGGTGACTGAAACATCGATTGTGTGCCTTTCAAGTATTGAGAGCCAGGAGGCAAGGGTTGCTAGTGCATTTGCATAGGATTTTTTGGCTCTACTCATGAAGGAAAAGCACACTTCTTCGAACTCCTTGACAAGTTGTAAGAGATATTCGTGATATGGCACGAGCTTTGGATCCTTGGTAATCCACTCGCCGTTGGTTTGGGATATGGCTAACATGGCATCCCCATGCACCTGTAGCTTCTGTGCACCATGTTCCAATGCGATTTGCAGTCCCATGATGTATGCCTCGTACTCGGCTTCATTGTTGGTGCACTCGAAAGTGAGCTTTCTAGAGAAGGGGTTCATTTGTCCCTGTGGTGTTGACAATACCGTGCCTATTCCTCTACCCCACTTGTTGACAACTCCATTGAAGTATAGGTGCCACCGGGACTTGTCTTCTTGCTCATCAAAATCTACATCTCCCATTGCGAATAGGATGTCTCCATCCAGGAACTGTGTCTGCAATGGCTCATACTCTGGCAATGGTAGGTCAGCTAGGTTGTCCGCTACTACTTGACTTTTCATTGGTTTCTGTGTGATAAATGTAATGTCCTATTAGGACAGCATCACCTGCCATTTCACACATCGCCCCACTAATGCTGGCATTTGGAACAAGTACTTCATGGGATCATGCTGGCACAAGAGAAGGACAGGATATGCCATCATATAGTGCCTGAGGCGTTTGGTGGCCTAGACAAGGGATAAGCAGATCTTCTAGATGGGACTATATCTAGCTTCTCAATCGTTAAATTTCTTGCTTAGGTAGTAGATGGCTCTCTCTCTACTTCGTGTTTCATCGTGCTGCCCAACGACTGCACCCATGGAGTGTTGGTTGGTGGAGAGATATAGCAATAGAGGTCGTCCTGGTGTGGGTGGAATTAGGACAGGAGGTTTTGTAAGGAGCTGCTTGATTTTGTCGAATGCAGCTTGACATTCCTCATTCCAATGGATCTGTGTATTCTTTCTTGATAGCTTGAAGATAGGCTCACAGATGGGAGTAAGCTGTGCGATGAACTGACTGATATACTGTAATCGCCCCAATTAGCTCCAAACTTCCTTCTCAGATGCAGGGGGAGGCATATCGATGATGGCTCTTACTTTACTACGGTCAACCTAGATTCCCCTTTGACTGACAATGTATCCTAGGAGCTTGCCAAAAGACACCCCGAGTATGCATTTGTTGGGGTTAAGACGGCGCTTGTACTTTCTGAGGTGATCAAATAGCTTTTCAAACAGACCAGGTGCTCCTCAGGTTCTTTGAACTCGGCAATCATATCATCTACATAGACCTCTAATTCCTGATGCATGAGGTCATGGAAAAGTGCAGTCATTGCCCTTTGATAAGTTGTGCATGCATTCTTCAGCCCAAATGGCATCACACGATAGCAGAACACTCCCCAGGGGGTGATGAAGGATGTTTTCTCCATATCTTCTTCGGCCATTTTGATCTAGTAGTACCTTGAGAAACCATCCATGAATGATAGTATTTTGTGTCCAACTGCGTAGTCCACCAAGACATCTATGTGTGGAAGTGGAAAATCGTCTTTGAGGCTCGCCTTGTTGAGGTCTCCGTAATCGATGCACATGCGGACCTTCCCATCTTTCTTTGGCACTAGGATAACATTTGCAAACCATTCTGGATACAACACCACCTTGAGGAAGTTCACCTTGTGCTGCTTCCTGATTTACTCTTTGAGTTTCAGGATCCATTGAGGTCGCCATCTCCTAAGTTTTTGCTTGATGGGCCTCTCGTTAGGCTTCAGGGGTAATTTGTGTACCACCACTTCGACATCGAGGCCAACCATGTCATCATAACTCCAGGCAAAGACATCTGTGTTTTCTTTCAGAAATGCTATGAAATCTACCCTGGCCTGTGGTGATAGCTTAGCACTAATGAGTACCTCCTTGACATCCTCTATTGTGCTGATGTTCACCCATTCAGTTTCTTCCTCGAAATGCATATTTGGACCCTCTAGATCATTGTCGTAGGGTTGGAATTCGAGTGTCTCACCGTCTTCATTAGTGTCATCATCTTCCTCTTCATAAGCGATGAGCTCTGATATGATTTCCTCTTTGAAGGTGGGGTCAGTGACATCAAAGGAGAGGATGTGTTTTGATTTTTGCCCCTGATGATTCTTCATGATGGTTACACTGACTTTAGTGTTCTTGTATCTACACTGTGTGACCTCCGGCTCTTTGACAGTGGGCTCTACTGATTGGCCAGGTTGCTCTGTTTCCTCAGCTCCTGATATTATTTTTTGATTTTTTTTGTGTTTTCTGGATTTTTTTTATTTTTTTTGATTTTCTGTGGTATGTACAAGTGGTGCTACTGACTGTCGGTTGTCCTGCTGCTGACTGATAGGAGTGATGCCGCCCAGCTTTCCCCCTGAGTTTAACTCAGGGTCTCTTTTTTTTGACCCTCACCTTAAGCAAGGTGAGGCTTCATCTGCATATACCATCTAGACCCGCCTCCTGGCTCCAAAGAGATTAACTCTAATGGTCTAGTGGATTTTGGTTGTGAATCGGCCAAGACCATAATGGATGAGTGGTCCGGCTGCTGGTGAGGAATTGCTGGCTCTGATTTTGAGGCCCTAGACTTTCCTTTCCTCAGTCCTTGATGCTCTGCCGTGTCTTAAGCCAACACTGACAATTGCTCTTGGAACAGAAGCTCTAAGTCACTGACTTGTTCACTCGACTGACCTGCCCTGCCAATTGTCTCATCCTCTGCCGTGATACAATCAGAACATTGGACAACACTCTATTCTGCCACTACCTCATCTAGACTGTGGACCTCTACTGATTGGATCTGAGAGCATTGTAAACAATGTCCAAAACTGACTAATTGCACTGATGGATCTACTGATGCCACTGCTTGCAGGACTATCACTATGGGACTTACTGCTGGGGTGGTGGTAGATGTCGTCAAAGTACCTACCATTGATTGAGACTTTGGCTGCACCATATGGTGTCGGCTCCTCTCTGTAGTGGCCTAGCTCTGATTTGGATCAAGTATCCCTACACTAACAAAGTTGGTGAGGTTCAACGGAATATAAATCTTCTTGTACCTCCTGATGCGCGAATATCCATCTTTGTGCGGCTGCCATTTGTATCCCAGACCTTCGAACTCTCGTGTCTCTTCCGCCTGGATGGGCTTGGAGATTCCTTGGCCATGTCGCTCGAATGGTGTTCCTTTCTTGTATCCCCACTTGCGACATATGTTTTCAATCATCCGAAGGGGATTGCCACGAACGGTCAGGTAACTGACACGCTTGAGTGCCAGAATGTAATTGACAGGCTCGAAGAGATTGACCTGAAACATGACATCAGACGATTTAGGATCGAAATGGACGATCTGGAGGGGGACAGCAGAGACCGACTCGACCTTTTCTTTGTCAAGATCCTCCACCATGACAACAATTATGTCATTGCCCCAGCAGAACTTAACCATGCGGTGGAGGGTTGAGGGGATTACCTGATGCTTGTGCAACCAAGGGTGCCCAAGCAGAAGATTGAAAGAGGGCTCTAGATCCGCAATGTAAAATTCAACGTCAAAGACTACAAACCCTATGGTGAGAGGACTAACCAGTATCCCAGCGAGTTGTGATGTGTATTATCAAAAGTCATCATTCCCTTCGTAGTTGGTATGATATCCTTGCCTTTGAATCTGATTTTATTTGTTGTGCGCAAAGGACAGACGTTAAGGCCTATGCCATTATCAACCAAAGTGAAAGGAATTAGAAAGCTCTGATATTGCACTGTAATGAATAGGGGCTTGTTATGATTGACTTTTATCAGAGGCAATTCTTTGCTGGAAAAGGAAATGACATGAGGCTCTGTGATCATGCCCACCATATTGTCAAGAGCGGACAGTTCCTTGGTGGGGGAGACGTGAGCAGCCTGAAAGACCCTGAGGAAGGCCTCTCGATGTTCTACAAAAGTATGGATGAGATCCCAAATGGAGATATCAGCCTTGACATTCTTCAGTTAACATGTGATGTAGGCAGAGGGTCGCTCCTGCCAGGTCGAAGAGGTAGGGACTGAACTAGAGACCGTCCTAGAAGGTTGAGTAGTTGGCTGAGGATGAGAAGACGTTGGACAGGTAGGCTGGGCTGCTAGGGTTGGTGGCCTATACACCCTCCTTGACATGGTAACATTCTTGTGCACATTTCTACGACATAATCATAGGGTACACAGTGAGTGTCTCTCGTCAGGTGTACAACAAGAGGGGTACGTGCCGCCAGCTTCAGTAGTGCCGACAACAGACTGACAAAAGGTGGTCTGACTAGAGATGGTGTTGGATGGGATGCTGTATAAGAAAATGCTAGACAGAATGTTGGACAGGAGGCTGACCGAGATGCTGGAGTGGAGACTAGATAGGATGACTAGGTGTGGGTCGAGCTAGTAAGCAAATGGGTGACCCAGAGTGCACGGTCGACGGTACGGCAGTATACTCTGCCCTAGCGGTCAGCCGTATCATGTGGACTATTGACTCAGAACCGGCACGACTCAAACAATAGAAGTTAGTGGGGAAAGGCTCATCAATAGTGTGTATCAGGTCAAAGGGGTCTTCCACAGATGTTGTAGACCCAGAGGTGGAGAGGAAATGGACTCCTGAGGTCCAAGCGCCTGTTGAGTTGTCATACACAGGCATAGGCTGGTTGACAATGTTGGTATAGGCCAGTGGTGCTTGTGCCTATGTAGGTGGTGGTGCAGGTGCAGTGTGTGCCTCCTGGGTGTCGATGACGATGACCTTGCGGTCAATCAAGTCCTGAATGGCGTTCTGTAGAGCCATGTAATTGTTCGAGGGGTCTTCCACAGATGTCGTAGACCCATAGGTGGAGAGGAAATGGACTCCTGAGGTCCAAGAGCCTGCTGAGTTGTCATACACAGGCATGGGCTAGTTGACAATGTTGGTATAGGCCGGTGGTGCTTGTGCCTGTGTAGGTGGTGGTGCAGGTGCAGTGTGTGCCTCCTGGGTGTCGATGACGATGACCTTGCAGTCAATCAAGTCCTGAATGGCGTTGCGATGAGCCATGTAATTGTTCGTCGAGTGGCCCATGTAGCGGTGGAAATTACAGAAGAGACTCGTATTGTACCACCCCAGAAGAGGGTTCGGTGGGAAGCAGATCTCTGAGAGCTTCAGGAGTGACACCACCTTAGGGAGGATGGCGCTCAGTGGCTCAACTAGTGGTGTATATTGTCATACAGCATGCTGAGGCCTTCTTTGCCCTAGGCGGGGTCCTTATCGAACCGGTGCCAAGGGATACAACAGCTGGGTGGTAGTGGTGATCTGTGGTGTGTGTGGTGCTCTAAATGTAGGCGCATAAACTAACTAACTCGGGCCTAGTTGGTTCACCACATTGACGGGCATGCCGGGTGACCCTACGGATGCAATGGCAGGCTTGGGAGGATCCCACCTCTTAGGGTAATTGGTGCCAGCACCGTTGCAAGTGTTGTTGCTTGCCTAGTGATCCGGAGATGCAGCTTGTTTGGCAAAAGTAGCAAGTGTAGGAAAGCTACCACTGCGGAGGGAGCTCTCTACGCACGCGCTTGCCTGAATCAGTGATGGGAAAGTGGTGATAGGTTGAATGCTCAATAGAGCCCCAACATCGAGCTGCGCACCTCGAATAATAATTTCGATAAACTCCTCGTCGAAGGGTGTAGACACCCCGATTTTGTAGGTCTGCAGGCTAGAATTGTGGTAGCTAGGCTTTTAATCATAAATGATCCCAAAGCAATGGAATGCCAAACCCAACAGTAAATAATCTGAGCCGTGATATAGGGCCATATAGGCGCGCCTCACTGGCGCGCACCAGACAGGTGCACCTCTCTGGTGCACCATCTGGCCTTTAATCACAAATGAATCCATTAAGCCCACTTAGGCCCATGAAAGCCCATCAAATCCACCAAGGCCCATTAGCCCATGAAGGCCCATGAGAGCCCATCAAATCCACCAATGCCCATTAAGCCCACTTAGTCCCATGAAGGCCCACAATACTTCAACCCATTTCTTCTTCTTCTTCTTCTAAATTAACCAAGCCAAATACCATGATTCAACCCATCATTTCCCTCCTCTTCCTCAACATTAACAGCCAGTAACAACCCAACATTCTTCATTTCAGATTCTACAAACACGTCCAGCCCATCTCACCACGTAGACCAGCAACAACCAAGCTCGAACCAGTGCCACCAGATGCGTCGTCGTGAGCTCAAACAGTCGTTGATCACTGTTGACGCGCGGGCAGGCAAGATGGAGGCACGTGGCAGATAGCGTGGTGCTTGCGTGATGCTAGTTTGTTACAGGATGTCGGTTTCTATTGTGGTTTGTTACGGCGTGTTGTTATGGGTTGTTGGGTACACCTATAAAAGGAGCAGAAACGAAGAAGAAACAGAGGGAAAAAAATAGAGAGCGACAGAGGAAGAGAGGAGGAGAGTAAAGAGATCCCAGAGCTCAGAGCATTCCTCCCGTGGTGATCCCGAGCTCCCAAGCCTACCCCAGTTCCTCCCTCAGCCAGCTTCGATCATCCAATTCACTACCAGCCTAGGTGTGCCCTCCAACAGCCTTACTTCACTTTAATTTTAGCTTCCTAGGACTCCCTCTGTCTTCCTTGTTCAATTCCAACAAGTCCAGAGGTTTCCTCTGGTCAGAATCACCCCCTAGGCCTCGCTGGAGTCGTTTTCCGATGGCCTAGGTGGAGGGGCTGGTCCAGGGCTTGTCCCTGGACCTAGTAGCTTAAGGCTTCCTCTCCTGGCCTCCCTCTTGCTTCTCCACCCCTCAAAACCCTGTTCCAGTCGCTGCGGTGGCCTCCACAAACAGCTCACTGAAATCGTGACATGTCACCGTCGTTGGGGAAGAAGACTGCAAACAGTGAAGGAACATGCGCCCCCCACATCTCTGTTCCTATCCAACCCTCCAGGAACATTCCACGATACTCCCCCAATCCTCCGCAGCAGCAAAGACCTCTCCACGAGCCCTGGATCGCTCCTACATCCAAGCTCATCGGAGAAAACGACGGCGACGACAGGCGAGGTCTAAGAAACAAGGGAAAGGCTCGATCCTTGCTCTTGGATGATGGAAAACCACCCTCGACAAGTTCCAAAGCCTCCGAGAGCCCTAGACAGCAGCATCGTAGCCTCTGGAACCACCATCTTCTCCGAAGCCGTCGCCGGATTTGTGTCGACAGCGAGGGAGATGGGAGGCCCTTTCTAGCCATCAAATCTTCGATCCAAACCATTGGATCTCCTCCCTTCCTTCTTTTCTTGCTCACTGTGCCCTCTGATCTTAGATCAGGCTTTGGGATGCTATGGAAGAGCATCCCCGGCGGTCGTGGACGGCGGAGCTCCGTCGCCGGCAGCCGTCGATTCTTTTCTTTTAAATAAAAATAAAATAGTTTTCTTTGATTTAATTTCTGTAACTTTTGTTTTGTTGCATTTAGGTCCTATTGTTCTTGCAAGCAGGTCCTTTTCTCTTACATTGAGGTCCTGCACATTTTTCTTAAATCGTTTGAATAATGTTTTAACTGATATTGCAATGTGCCCCCTAAGCTTCCCTAATAAAGTTTTCCAGGTTTAAAAAATTAGACAAAAACCCTTAAGTTTCATGAAATCATTCTAAATGCATATTTCTCTGTTCAAATTGCGTTAAAACCCCATGTCTTCATTAAAATTCTTCTGAATGCATATTTCTCTATTGAAATTGCAAGGAGAACCCTGAGAATTCAAATATCTTCATAGATGTGTTTTAAATTGCATTTTGACCGCTGAGCTTTTCAGGATTCTTCTGAATACATATTCCTTTGGTTAATTTGCATTTTAGCCCCTATACTTTTCTGAAATTGTTTTGAATGCATGTTTCTCATGTTTAATTGTATTTTAACCTCTAGGAACCTTCAATTTGACAAAAAATGCACATTTTTGCACATTTGACACTAGATTTCTTCAAAACTACATGAAATGTGTTTTCCTATGTATTTTTGGTGATTTAGTTCCAGAAATTTAGTTTTCATTCAGAATTTGGGTTTTTTGCACAAAAGCCCTTGGAATTTTTATTTTCCCACTCTTGCATGCATTTTGCACATTTTGTTGCACTTTTTCATGCATGTTTTCTCATGACTTCTTTATTTCTTCGTGCACTCGTTCCTAACTCATTTGAAGCTTGGTTTTCTCGTCGTTTCCTGGATTTTTTCCGATTTTCGTGTTTTAGGTTTGATTTGGCTTTCCATCGCCCAAGGGCGTACAGTAAAAGGCTTAACAAAGTCGACATTGTCCCGAAAGAGGATTATTTTCCCCAATTTGATTTTCTTGGATTTCTTCGAATTTTCGCTGATTTGCGAGACGCTTTCCGAGAATTTCCCGACTTTCACGATTTTCCTCATTGCCTAAGGGCGTATAGTAAAGCGGCATTCTCAATGCCTACTTTTGTCCCTCGGATTAACTTTTTCCATTGATTTCATTTCTTCTCTTTGATTTGGCATGTTTTCTAGTCATCTTTAGCATGAGCAATCAAAGTAGGCAAGCACACACCCTATTAGACCATTGGCAAGTAGGAAACCTAGAAAGACCGAGTTTCTCGGGCGCATGGGGATGCCTAACCCCTTCCCCATGCGTAACCAGAATCCTTACCCTTTCTCTGGCCCACATTCATTTGTGCATTATATCCATTAGGCACGGAGCATACATGTTTTCATCATCTTGCTTGCTTCTTGGTTTTCTTGTGTGTTTGGTTTTCCTCGTCTTTCCAATAAAAGACTAGGTGGCGACTCCTTTCCTTATCCTTTCTTGGTGTTTCCGAGTCTAATCTTCTTCTCTGGATTCACCATTTTCGCCGTGACCATGTCGGGACTCCTCGTGTGCTTCCATGCACTCGGTAAAGGAGAGTCGTGTAGGGTTCCACCAGCAAGGTCACAAGAATTGGCGACTCCACAGGGGATAACTAGATTCTAGCTTTCATTCTGGTTTCCTTGTCTTTGGTCTGTTTACTTCATGTTTTGTTTGCTTGTTCAGTTTGCATATTTGACTGAACATGCCTTTTTGTGTCTTTTACACTATTGTTATGCCACCGCACATGCACATGACTTAATTCATGCTTTGTTTGTTGATACTTGCTTTTATTCACCTACTTGTGAGCACTACACCAGCAGATGCCATGTTCTCACGCCTTTTGCTTATTGTTTGACTTTTTGGAGGCCATGATTGTGTGTTTTCCCCTTTATTTTAATTTGCCATGATTAGAAGAGTAGAGACATGTTTGCTTCCCTATCTGGTTGAAATAAAACGCACAAAACTCAGATGAACAAATAATAAGGCATAACTAGAGACAAATGCTCACAAATCCTTATGGTTTAATAAAATGCAAGTAAAAGACACAAAAGCATATTGCATGAATGATCATTTTAGAAAGCTTGCATCTTCTCCTCTAGGTCCACCGATAGTTCGCAAAGGACAATCCTAGCTGCCCGTTCTATAGCTTTGGCATAGGGCGTGTTGCTAGTTTGTCCCCCCTTGTCCGGGGTCGTGTCGGTGCTAGTAGAGGGTGCAACTCTGTGCTATTCCAAGAGATGAGGCCACCAACGCACCACTCATTCACTGCCTGTGCTTTGGCCAGGATTTAAAACGGGAGCCTACTTTTCTGACTAGAGTCGAAACCCAAACCCATGAGTGCGTCCTATGTGGTCAATCCCATATGGGACATGCATGGTGAGAGAGTGCACTTTAGGATATTCATCTTCATTGTGTGTCATTGCATGCCACTTTAATAACTCGCATTTGTCTTTGCATCGTTGTCCAGGTTCTGATACCTGCTTCTCTTGCCTGTTTTCTCAGGTACTTTGTTGCGAGGTCCTCAGCTAGGAGCTCGGGTGTCTCCGTCGTGGGCGGCAACCCGTGGTTGTTTTCTCCTGCCTTTTCCGAGCCATTGGTCACTTTTGACAGTAGTTCATCGTAGAGCTTGTGCGTTTGTCCGTTACCACAACTCCTTTTATTTCGCTTGCAGTTAGCCATGGCCCCGCAGATCAGCAAGCCTCTGATTATTGTTCTGAAGGGGGTCCCACACTCAGATCCTCCTTCTCTCACTTTGGTTGCTTCTTCTTCCCTTTGTGCGTCCCAATTTGGGAATCATGGAGGATCCTTATCTCCTTTTCCGAGATAGCAGCGAACACAATTCGGTCTAGGGCCCATCACTGATTCAACTATGGTGACAACCACGTGGGTCCCAGAAGTTCTACCTACTGCACCCTATCTCTCGGGCCCTCCTGTTTCAGGAGTTCAATCAGCAGCGGTATCATCTGTTTTAGGGGCCATTCCTATTCCGCTCTTGCCCTCTGACCTATCTTTTGATGGGTCTTTGGCCACTCAAGCTTAGTACCTAAGAGCTTTGGCCCGAGGGTTCGAGCACATGGCCATTTCTCGTGATCATGTTGAGAGTCCTCCTCTTTCGACCTCTAAGTTTCCAATGCAGACCACTATAGCATTGCAGGCTCACCCCACTACTCTATCGCCCATACCATCGCTTGAGCATCACATCGCTCCTACAATGAGGGCGTTATCTCCACCTCCTGCACCACAATTGCATTGGTCACAACATGCATCACAGTCATTTAGAAATCAACCCGTTAGTTGTGCAAGAGTATAGCATTTCTCGAGTCCGTCACCTAGAGCAATACCGATGCCACAGCTGTTGCTCCAGCGCTCAACACCACACACAACACAGCATATTTAGAAACCACCTCAACATCAGGAGCAGGTCCCAACACGTAGGTCATCACTGCACACTTGGCGCACACCTCCCACTGTCAAGCTAGTGCATCTCGTCGCATCGGCTTAACAAGGACAGCAACCTAAGAAGAAACGAGGTCGTCGCGTTGAAAGTGACTACACTCCACTGGGTGAGCCACTGAGCGTTGTTTTTCCTCAGGTTGTGTCGGTTCTGATACTCCTGGATCCGCATCCCCCACCAACTCCATTCCCTCTGTGGTACGACGCGAGCACATACTGCGATTATCATCGAGGCCCAGGGCATTCGAATAATAAATGCTACACTCTACGGGATGTCATTCAGACTTTGATCGACAGTGGGACTATTGTTGTCTCCATCCTCACCAGCATTTAGGTCTGTACACACCACATACACACACTCCACCATTGAACCAGTGCATCACATCGCACCGGTTCGACAAGAACAACAACCTAAGTAGAGGCACAGTCGTCGCACTGAAAGTGACTTCACTCTGCTTGGTAGGCCACTGAGTGCCCTCTTCCCTCAGATTGTGTCACTTCTGTGACTCCCAGATCCTTGTCTGCCACCAAACCCACTCCCAAGGTGGTATGATGCTGGTGCGCATTGCGATTATCATCGAGGCTTGGGACACTCGACCGATAATTGCCACACTCTCTGGGATGTTGTTCAGAGCTTGATTGACAAAGAAGCTATTGTTGTCAGTGCACAGGAGGTAGCCCACACATACACCTACACACTCGCTCGCACACACACGTGCACACCCTAGAATAGCAGACCTTACCGTGTATGAGCCTGCAAGCTCCGAGGATACTAGAACTTTAGGGGTTTTTCCTCTTTCTCCTAGTTTTTCCCGAGGAATCCATCGGGCCACTATTTATTTCCTATCTTGTCCTCTCTCTGCTTTTGTCTGGCAGCACATGTGTATGTCGCTCTTGTCCTAGTTCTTCTTTTGCCTAGTTTGTCCTCTTTTCTTTTCTCTGTTCTGTCCGGCGACACTCATGTGTGTCACTCTTGTTGTTGTTCCCTTGTGGGGAGCCTAACCTAAAGTTTGCCAGTTTGCCATGCAAAGATCTAACCCAGCACGTGCAAGTACCCTGAATCAAGTAGGAGGCAGCCGTCACAGTAGATATCAACTCCGACAGAGATGCAGTTTTAATGTCACCAGCAGATTCAGCATTCACAGTGACAGTCTCAGTTCCAATAATCATTGTGATAGCTTTTGTTATACCTGCCTTAATTGTGATTTCTAGTGGCACTACTAGGAGTTACTTTGAACCCTGATGGCATCGACAAATAACAACAACAAGGACTGGAGTTGTATCCTTTCTCTTTGTTCACTGTTGTTTTATCTTTTTGCATCACCATTTATCAAAACACAAAAAAAATAGAAAAAGCACAAAGGTTAAAAAATGAAAAAAATAAGAAAACATAAAACAGAAGAAAACATCAAGAACAACTAAAAGGGTAGTTTGCTTATCAATAACATTTTGCCCAATGATGAAAAATTGGAAAAGCTCGCCAATATCAGAATGGATTATCTCTCCTCAGTTGTCACTACTTAGCGACGAAGTTAATAAGGGAGCCACCAAACATCAAAGCCGGATGGAATGTCCAAGCTCCGCAAGGATCCTGCAACTTCAAGAGGGAGATAAAATGTTAGGGGTGATTGAGAGTGTGAGCCAGAAAAGAAAACATACATTCGCAAGGGCATAAAAGAATAGAGAAGACAGAAGTCAGCCCAAGAGTGAGAGGCGTGCGTTGTAGCTCTACCCTTACCATACCTTGGAGAGGAGTTGGAGTATGTGCTCAGTAAAATCACACCTTTGAGGGACTGACCCACTGTAGACACCTCGATTTTGAGGTGACTCATTGATAATTTTCCAAATGATGCTTTGGATGTGGCTGACCCTTGAATCCCATTAGCCAGATCAACCCTAAGCTTGCAATGGGCCCTAAGCCCAATTAGAAAACCAGACAAGTAGGGGAGAGCACCTAGCTGGCACACTTATCTGGCACTTTTAGCTAGCACACCTACCTAGCACACTTAGCCGGCACACTTACCTAGCACACTTGTCTAGCACACCTACCTGGCACACATAGGTGGCGCACATAGGTGGCGCACATAGCTAGAGCACCAACCTGGCGCACCAACCTAGCCACAACCACTTTTCTGGCTGCTGGCTTTCCACCTCCCATGGCTGTTACCTCCAGCAACGAATATGCCATGGAATCTTCCAGGCTTTTCGTCTACGAGGCCCTTTGCATTCTCCATGGGTTACCCTTGAGAATTCCCTATAAATAGACACCTATAGGTAGCCATTTGAGAGATTAGAAAAGTTGAAGACACACAATTGCAACCAGAATTCTGCAGCTGTCCCTTTGAGCTCTTAGCTTTCTTCTTGCATCCAGAGATATTCTCAGTCCTTCCAGAGCATCAAGGAGCTTATTATCTTGGGTCTTCTTAGAAGGAACATCTAGGACAAGGTAGGCCTTCTCACTTTTCCTTTAATTCTTGTTCTTTTACATTGGAATAAGGCATGTTAGAAACTTACATATGGTCTGATTTCCTTTATGTTTTCATGAGATTTCAATGATGATTTTGCTTGTCCTTCTTGTAAGATGATCTCCATGCGAATTTATACTCTCGTTTGCAAGCATGCTTACCTTTCTTCTAGCATAAAATCTTCACCATATTGCATATATGAGTTGTCTTATTGTTTCTTTGCACATAGATCCATGTCAAGCTTCTAAGTATAAGAGTTATGCAGTAGAGATAACATAACTTGCATGTGTTCTGTTTGGATTTTCTCGTATCATGTTTTATTCCTTTGCACTTTGCATGTTTTCATACATGAACCCATTAATTCATCTTGATTTTAATTACATGAATAATAAGATGGCTTTGATCATGTGCATCCAATCATGCTTTCAGCTCTTAGCAATTGCATAAATCAATCT
>JAMKQA010019041.1:0-18567 GCA_024699735.1 Posidonia australis
GCGGCCACCGGCGGCCAAAGCAGGATGGGGAGTGCGGGCGGCTGTCGTAGGGTTTGGATGGGGGGTGGGGTTGGTTTAAATAGGTAGGGTTTTGATTTGGAGGGGAGGGAGTGGATTTGATTTTTAAAATTCAAAAAATAAAACCAGAAACCGTTTTTATTAGTGGTTTTGAGATTTGAGGGAGCATGTAGGAGAACTGTACTCTATATATATATATATATATATATAATATTTAATGTTAAAAACTTAAAATCAAACCCTACACCTATTCTCTCTCTTCCTTGGATTGCATGTTGAGTTTTGATGCTACAACACTCTATGACATGTCATAATGTTATCTAACAGGTATTTTGATTTTTGAAATTTAAATCTTAATAGTTTTTTGCAAATTAAGACTTTGTCATTTATAAATTCTTTACTTTTTGATATTTCTCTTCTCAAAAATTATTTATCTAATTTAAAAGGATTTTACTTTAACATTTATAAGGTTTTACTAACTTCAATTAACAAAATATGTTGCAAAATGTGATAGATTTTTTATTAATCATTAATTAATTAAACATTCTTAAAAGTAGAATATTAAGATTTGGATTCATAACTTCATTTCTTTTTAGAAAAGGTAAATTCAATCTATCATTATGTCCAATTTATTTTTATTTTTGATATATGTTATTTTTATTTCATACATACTGAATAACTTAAAATATATAAATATATGGAAATCTTATTAATGGTTTAATTAATTATGTAATGTCTATATTATTATATCCGACTTTATCCGTATCTTATTCTCTTTTATCTGTTGTGTATTTGTATCTGTTTTTTTAAGATATAGATATATAATTTTTCTATTTGTATGATATACATATCCATATCTGTATTTCCAAAACGGATACGGATATAGTAACATCCATATCCGTATCATATCTAATCTATTTGCACATGTACTCAAAGACTTTATTGGGAGATTTGGTAGGTAGGAGGGGAGTGATTTTGCCTTGAGGGGCTGTGTGGAGGCAGTTATTCCTTGTATTGATTAAATATCCCATGCTTGAGTGCATTTCTGTGTGGTGATAATTATAATACACATGTTCATAGTTATCTTTAACTTATGTAATATTGTAAAGTTATAGTTTATGGATGGAAAGCTAGTATTCAACACGAGTTGTCTGGGGTCATCAGCATTTATTGTTTTTCTTAGGGTTGAAATCTTACAGTTTCTTATGATCTTTTTACCACGCTTTTGGTTTTAAAAGGGCTGTAGCTCATTATCATGGAACACTATTCCTCAACTCAAACCTTTGCTTTCATTATTTATCTATTTGTTTCACTTATGCCAGTGCTTGCCCAACACACGTTTATAAAAAAAAATGTAATCGTATGGACTGACCTGAACATTCTCTCATTTCAGCCTGATCTTGCACATTGTGATGAAGAAGGAATTAGTGAAAACATTGCAAGATTGAAACAAAAGCTCAACGAGAAGGTACCTTTTTACAAGAAATTGTAATTAGCCTCATCAAAAGCTTGTTACGTGTTTTTTTTATAATTATGAGCTTCTTCCAAGAAACCACAATGAATATTCTGTAAGCACTTTGTTAGTTCATTAATCTGTTTTGTTAGAGAATAATCCCAAATCGGTAAATTAAATATTTATTCATGTGCCTTATATAATCATGGATCATTCCACTCATTTCTATTTAGTTTTGAATTGGATGTCTAGATTTAATAGAGCATCAGAATGAAACTACTTAAAAATGGAAGTCAAATGACTTTTCAACCCTCCACGTCACCCATCAATAATATTTTCACTTGTAGAACCCAAGATAGGATGCACATAGGTGGCATTTTAGAAAATACTCCCATAAAACATATTCATTGGCCTTATATAGTCCTAGACCACCATATTAAAGTGTTTGTTCATTTTGCTACATAATTTCGGAAATATGTCATTTTTATGCAATTTGCTAAGAACTTTATTTCTTGTATGTCTTGTGTATGTCTTCTCACTATTTTTTTGCTGTTGGATCAAATGTAGATTACTTTGACATTGTCTAATTGAGATCTGCTTGCCTCACGCACATAGAATTAAACATCGACATGTGTTGGCGAAATATCGTCGACATATGTTGGAATGGAAGGTAGGTGTAATGTCCTACATTTTCCATGATAATTTAAAATAATTTAAATTACGGGAAAATTAAAGTTAAACATAAGATATTAGACTACCAGGAATATGTGTGTGTGGCTAAGAGACTCAAGACTATATGTACTACGCTAAACTTTTACATGCCTGCATCTGTAACTAAAAATACGAGGAAAAACGCATGAATGATAGAAGTCACTCAGTACGCACCCCAAGAAAAACCACGGAAAACGAATTATAAACAAATTTTCTTTTAAATTCATTTCGCAAACTATTTTCTCAAAACCTCATAAACCAGACCCACAACAGTCAAAACCACAACCAGAGCTTTACCAACCCAAAATCACAAGCAAAGGTCCTCAATGGCCAAAACCACAAATAGTGAATCGGAAAGTCCGGAGTTAGGTAACCTAACTCTGGTCACACGCAGTCTACTGAGGAGCGACCACGGCATTCTGCATTGCCACGGTTTGCCACCCTGTGCAGGAGCCAACCACCGTCCCGTGATTCTCCCTCTGTGGAGAACTCTCACAAAGTCAATTCCTCATTGGGAAGACTATTTTGTCTCTCAAGATACTACCAGCTACGGGACATGTGTCCCACCCGCACTGGCTACTACAGGATATTCCTCCTCACGACGTCCTCCACACACGGTGCTTAGAAGGGAGTGTCATACCTCCACACCCGAAGACACCCGAGCCTCAGTGCTCACGGCGAAAGTAGGAGTATCATACCTCCTCGTCATGCCACAAGACATCTCAACTAGCGGACCACAACCCTAGCCTCGAGACGATAATCAAAGAGTCTCATACCTCTAGAATCCGACGTCATTCAGCCTCAAGATATCTTGGCCCCTAACCTCGACCAGGGTGTCGTGCCCGACCACTCGAGAATGTTGTTACATTCTTTGGTTCCAACGGCACGGTCCCACACTGTCTAAGTGCATACACAGAAAATTTGAAAAATCATTTTCCAAAACAAGCCAACTATCTCTTTGAAATCATTTTCAAACTATTTTCATATCTTTGAAAACTCTTCTAAAACTTCGGCAAAACGGTACATCAGGTGTCCTGAGGGACCACCACTGACGACCCACAATCCCATTTCAATGGGACAAAACAAACAAATCCGGAAAACCCTCAGAAATCAGATTTATAAACATATTTGGACCTTGATTCGACATGTCAAATATTGGATTTGGTATGTCGAAATCCACTGGTTCGGTAGGCCGATCTAGATCGGTCGACCGAATCAGGTCAACGGTCAACACTCAAGCTAAATTCGGTATACCGAAAAGGATTCGATTGACCGAAATCCCTTAATTCAGGCGACCATCCAAAATCGGACGATCGAATTTCGACCAGAGGATCTAAACTGACAGAGAAACGGTATACCGAAATAGTTTGGTATGTCAAATTCTACAAAAAACAGAAAACGTTCCAAACCCTACCGTCCGAAATCGTCCTAACTGGGACCTCCGATCAAACTTCTTAAACAAACTCCAAAAATCTTGCATAAAACATAAGATGTAAACCCTCGAGTCTACTCCAAATTCCAACAAATAAAATTAAAATCCATTCATCATGTTTCATGATATAAAATCGCAAAGGCAGAAGGGTCAAAAGATCCAAAACGCAACCACCAACATAAATGTCTATAAATCCACCATAAATTCTCATAAAATCACAATAAATTCTAGAAATGTAAATTTATCTAGATTTCATGCAACATTATCAATTTCATGCTCTCTATTATAGGGATTGGAGATACATACCTGAAACAAACCCCGATGAATCCTCTGGTCAATTTCGGAGACCACGACGTCCACGGGGCTTCCTCGACCTCGGAGATGCAACTCCAGAGCTTCTCACACAGCCATGAGCCACTGCACGCCACCGCATGCCTCCGCCGACATGCGAGCACACCAAACAAAGGTAGGGGACGCAGGGGAAGAGGGACAGGGGAGGGAGAGTAAAAGAGAGAAAGGGAGAGAGAGATGGGAAAAGAGGTGGGGTGAGATGGAGGGAGGGAGGGAATGAGTGGAAGGAGAGGAAGGAGAAGGGAAGTGGCGTACTCGGGACGGAGAGAAAAGCACGAGGAAAAAGGGAGAAGCTTGGGTTAAGCATGGTGGAGAGTCTTGGCTTAAAAAGCCACAGAGAGAGAGAGAGTAGGTGGCCACGTGCAGGCAACCAGTCAGCCACGTGCATACCCACATTCCCTCAGTTGTCAGTCTTGCCAACCACCGCACGGACCCAACAACCCACCACAATCAAGAGACCAACTGCAAGTCTCCACAACCGGTCCACAACACGGCCCTACACGGACTCCCCACACCATGGCCTCATACACACAGTGCCACAATGCACAGTGTTAAACCAAACATCAGGGTATGCAATAGAAGCCGACCCAAGAGGTTCAAGTCCAAAAGCACAAAACCACATAACAGACCTTGAAACAGTAACACCTGTCTAGGAATAAATTCATTAAAATATAAATAATTACAAAATGAATTTTACGGGTATTACAGTAGGTGACACAATATGTATAGGTATGTTGCGAAGTACCATGTCGGGTTTGGATGAAGACACGAGTCGTCCGTGTCGACCGACTCTGTGTAAATTTTACATTGAGTTGGACACCGAGTCGTTGACATGTCCATTATAAGGACTGACAAATATGAAGTACTAACATCAATATTTTTGCATTTTCTTCTTTTCATTTGCTTCTTTTCTTTCACGAGTTCTTAACTTCCTTTACGTCTCCTTTGTTCCTTTGCAATCCGGTGACTTGCTACAAGCGTGAAGAGCCTTCTCGTCTTAATAATACTACAAAATCTATAAAATTAGTAAAATCAATATATATATATACATACTGTTTTGGGCAACATATGGATTAGACTCCACATCTTCAACACTTAGGTTTTCACTTATCTCTACTTTCTTTTTATATTAACTATTATGAAAATTCTTCATTTTAAATATATACAAGGTATTTTTAGGTATGACTTATACATTTATTAAATATTCTTAAGTACTATTTATACTTCAAGATATTTATATTAAGTCTATCCAGTATATTTTAATGTGATACATATTGAAGAAGTTGATTTAAGTAGTCGAAGATATAGATTATTGCTTACTTTAACGTATTCTAGAGTTTCAAATTAAAATTTAAAGTTTGTTAACCATTTCTATGGACTAATGTAAATTTACTGGGATTTTACTGATATTTCCATCGATGTTCGACACATTTCTTATTTTTGTTATATCAAAGTCTAACACGAAATCGACGTTTAATACTATGCTCGTACATGTATGCTAAATACAAAATGAAACTTGAGAAAATTTTATCTACACTAGTATGGATTGGGTGATGTCCTGTGTATTGAATTGGATTTATTTTATCTTGATGATTGTCCAATTCAGATCTGCCTATCTAATATGTGTTGGCAGCACAACTGTTGTATCCAAAATAAGATATCTAGAGGCAAACAAGTTGAAGCAGTTGGTATTGATAGCTAATAAACGAATGAAGGTTGCGAGTTGATACCAAGAATCTTACAGAGGAGGTGCTATCTTAGGATGTTGGATTATTCGTGGTTGAAGAATTAAGAGCACAACATGGAGCACAAATCTGTGGTTACAAAGTCTGAGGAAGAAATGTAAGGCACTCAAGAAGCATAGGGAACGTCTTACAACCTAGTGCAGAGCTCGAGGGAGTGCACAAATTTGATCATGAGTTTGGTTTACGGACATGACATAGGAGGTTAACTGCTTTCTTGGACTACAAGGTAGAGGAGGCTTATGATATGAAAGCATTTACTCTGAATGGTTTTATTAGCGGAGTACAAGAATTTGATAGTGTTTTCTGGAATACTGGAACAACTAAAGTATTAAACTTGGTTTACCTGAAAATTAGCAGCTGATTCTTGGTCAGTATTCAAACCAGGGGAGAAATTTTAGTTGGCTTTTGTCAAATCAAATATTTTTTAGCAATGGATGACTCCAGCATTTCCGAACTGATCTATTAATCTGCTATTAGGTCGTTACATGGTGGCTCCATCTATCACTTTATAGTGAAGACCAGATTGGCCTGTCTGCAGTACACATGAACTGGGGCAGAATGCATAGACAAAATCCAGGTTTTGTTTGGAAGATTAATATAGAAAAGAGAGCAATAGTGTGATATAGTATTTTCTGTGTGAAGCTATTGATTGTATGTATTTTTAGTTTCTAATGGAGGGCATTTTTTGGTGAGATACTGTGCCGGCTTAGTTCTTTCAATGGTTTTGTTGAATGTAATTAATTATGCTGCCACAGCTATGCACCCACCTAGGTTCAACTCTCCATTCCTACACATTTGTTGATACTTCTGCGGATTTTTCCACTAACATGTGTATGCACACTTTCTAAAACTGTGCATTGCCTTCGTGGTTTCCATAGGTGTTGAATATAGTAAATCATGCACTTCTCACCAATGATTTGGACAGAAATTTGGTTGCACGGCTGGAAACTTTGATGGCGATGTGATTGGTGCTACTTCTGCTTTGTGTTTGCTGGTGTTCTATTTCTTGTTTCTGGATCTTTTCTTTTGTTCCTGGTTTCCCTTGTCTTCTGTTTGCTTCTTCTCTTACTCCTTGAGTTCAATGTTTTCAGTTTTTAATTAAATTTTCTTTCTGACTACAAAAAAGAACACCCTAAATGTTCCTCTGAGTATGTTGTCCTTTGTCATCTCTATTGTTTGCCATAGTGACAGATGATTTTCGTAGTTTGTGTTTGGATAATTGAAGAAAATGGGTTTCTGATTGAAGGTTGAATTCCATTCCTTGTTATGGTTTGTCCGTGGTCCTGTACCTTTAGTACATGGATGAATCATTAGTTTCCTAAAGAGTAGATTGCTTCATTATTTAATTTTTGACTTAGATTGCTTGGAATTGATAATAGTTGAAGGTTTACTTCAGTAAACATCTTTAGTTGGGGATGGTGCATGTCAGGTGAACTTTGACAGGAAAGTTGAATTTTTTGGAGTTGGTCATGTAGGTGTCTGGTATAACCATTGTTGTGGTAAGATCAAGGTGTATTGGAGCCCAGTAGACTAGTTTCTTTTGTGTTATGTTTTGTTGTCTGACTTCCCATAAATTATTTATCCCTGCCTAGAGTCCCAACCTCATCTGCAAATAGGTTGCAGAATGTTGAAAGAACCTTTTGTGTCAAGGTGGCCAGGGCCATTACTTGAGTGGACTTGCTTTTTACATTTCTGTTGATTAAGCTTGCTGATGGTTGCAGAGGTTTGCAGTGGTAAAGGAAGGGGAAAGAAAGTAACTCACTATCGGAACAAAGAGGCTTTGGTAGGTTGGGAAGGGGTCACAACAAAGGGGTGTCTCTAGTTTGGAAGAGATTTTGGATGCTCGAATACATTGCGCAGTATGGAATAATGATGCAGTTGAGTAATGGAGACTGGCAATTTTTGGCTTTGACCTTAGGTGGATCTTACTCCTTCAAGAACCACTCTCTAGAAGAAGATTCTAATGCCATTTGTGGTTGATGTGACTGGAAAGGATCTAGAAAGTACTCCTAAAGGAGGTACTATCAGTTGCCTATTTTTCACTCTGAATAATTACATTGGTGGTTTGGAGAACTCAGACAATGAACCTGTTATAGGGGTCCGTTTGGAGACAATTGATTTTTCTTCTTTCCTTTATTCTTTTGCTCATACTCCTAGGTGAGTACTTTTCCTATATTAAGAATTTTTAGCTGATTTCTCAAAAAAAAAAAAAACTACTACTGTTTGGCATCATAAATATATTAAGTGTTCACTTGTAGCTGGACATTATATATTTTCCTTTACAACCTTGTTTTTTTAAATGTGTAAGACATTATATTTTTATATGTTAGTTGGAATATCACAAGTGTCGGGCTTGCACTAGATTGCTTAGTTGGAATTTATCATCTTGTGTGAGTTCTTTGTGTTTATTATATGTATGGAGTACTTGTGAGTTTCTTACTTTTGTAGTTCTAATGGTCCAATAGGTGACAGTGAAGAAGAGCTTACTAGTGAAACTAGAGAAGGTTGTTGCAGAAGCTGCGCAAATTCCTGAAAGGTTTGATGTGTAGAACATGCTTGTCTTGAATACTTATGTCTTTCTTTAGCATTCGGTAACTGAAAAATAATCTTTGTAGGGAACTTGAGCGCATTGCCCTTGACAAACTTGTTGAAATCGCTTATGAAAAGTACACAGTAAGTTTCTGTTCAATTTTGCTATCCTGGTCAATATGTTCATGATTCATGGAAGGCTCCATGATTTATTCCACATATAATGCATAAAATTAGGTTAGCCTTTTAATCTTCCACGTTTGACGGGAAAGTTAATATTATTCTCTTCAATTTTCGTGGATGTAATGTTTTCAGTACCCACTGCTGATTTCAGAACGCCAACAATACTAGTTTAATAATTTGCCCATACATCCCTTAGAAATTGGCCATTTGGCCCTTTTTTTTTCAAACATTTCCTAGTAAATCAGCACAAAGAACTTTCCACTAGTAATTTTTATATAGTATCTAACATTCAGACGATGCATCTAAAATTTATGATAACCTATAAATATATTCCTGGCTCCACCTACCATTGCACCACTAGCTTTGAAGGTGACATTATACTGGCTATTAGGATCAAAAGGAAGCTTTAAATCTGGCTATGTGTATTTTTTTCCTCCACTAGAACTCTCCACTTGTTATTTTCCCACTTAATGATAAGTGATGTTAACAAAGAACCTTAAAAATATCTAAAGAAGAAAGCTGATGCACAAAACTGCCATTGAAAGAGTATTCATTAATTACTACTGAATACTTCTGAAATGTGATTGCCCTTGTGAGCAATGGCGGATCCATGAACTTTTATTAGGGTAGTCACTCACTATAAAATGTTAAAGAATTCAACTTAATATTGATAAATTGCAAGATTAAATAAAATATGTTTTATTATTTAAGTTTCTTAAGTAGCAAATATTGCTAATTTTTCATTTGAACCTATCATATCATTCCCATAAGTCAATTATATTGCAAAATTGTTCTTATATTTTAAAGACTATAAGTCATTACATAATTTCTTCTATCAACATTATTAAAGACCACTTGTTTTTGTTGAATTAGAGAACTAAAGTTAAAAATATATCATGATAAGAAAAACAATGAGAATTTACTTTTATACTTTAGAATGATGTTTAAAAAATCATTTTAGTAAATGATAATTACAAATCCATGACCCAATATACATTCAAATACTAACATGGGTAACTAGAGTAAGATAATTGTAATAACTAACATATAATGAGAAAAGAGAGATTGTTAGTTTTCTTCAGTCAACATACTTTTCTTAGTTTGAGGGGGGGAAAAGTCTAAATAGACATTCTTTTAATCTTCTATTAGAACATATCTTGATTTCACAATTTATGGAGTTTTTTCACCATTGAATAAAACATGTAGGTTTAAAGACAGAAAATTTACTAAAACATAGGATCCTTGGATAAAGGATTTATGATAATCACCGGTCTACAATAAAAATTTGTAGACATTTATTTTATAGTATTTTCATTTAACCTATCAGGTTCCAATTTTCCAAAAAAATAACAAAAACTAAACTATTGATCACCTACAGTTGGTAACCTACTACAACATCCTTGTGCTTATAGAGTGTGTGGCTTTTCTGTATGAAATGATGACCGGTATATGGGATGGGGTATTGGATTAAATTGATGATGATTTCGGGCTAGTGGTCATACTAATATATTGGTGGTATAGAGTTAAATTAGTTTCAATCAAAATTATATTTATTTTCTCAATGTGCATAATGTGTGAATGCATGAAACTACTTGGTTTTTTTTTCCAAAATTTCAAGGCGGTCAGCTGATCATCCTGAGATGTATGTGGTTCTGCTAGTGCCAATGTGGCCAAGGCGTTTTTCATGCAGAGGCTCTATTTTTCCAAAAAGGGGATACACAAGGATTTCATATCTGCAAACCATAAATCTTACATGCTTCATGGCATATTGTGACAATATGTTGGTTTTTCTTTAACCACTATATGTATTTTTTAAAATCTTCTGTTGAAAGTAATGGAAAAAGTGATAAAGCTATTTTATGGACAAAGGTTTATTTATAGCTAGATACCTTGATTCTTATATTGCATGTGACTCTTTCTTACAGGCAGTTTGGGGTTCAAATGCATCTAGTGGTGAAAGCATAAGCAAAGTCACCAGGAATGCTGTCCATTCTTTTGTAAAACGAACACTTGCAAGATGCAAGAGGTTTGAACAGACAGGAAGGAGCTGCTTTAACGAGCCTCCCTTCCGGGAAATGTTTGACCACAGCAACATTGTTACAGAACATACACATGCCATAGTGGATGGTGAGTTGGGAATCCATAAACTAGCATAGGGTTGTCTTGAAAATCTTGGCTCTCTTGTAAGTGTTTGTGTGGACCTTATTACCAATAATTTGTTTTAAATATAGTGGTTACTAGGTTTGTTCATTCCGTCATCTAAGATTTATTGTTCGTGTTTGATTTATGAGCTTCAAGCTTATATAATTTTCGTACCAGCTAGTTCATTTCGATAATAGCCCTGTTTTCATAGTATCTAGGTTGTGACAAGGAGTATGCAGTCATTAGTTTATAAATATCGACAGATGGAAACTATTGCATTCATATTATCTGTATGGTCTTGCTGATAATAATTTTCAATAGTCATCATTAATTTTTGCTAGCTGATTGATTTGGCTTCTCTTGTGCAGATCACACTCGTCTTAAGATACAAGGGGGAACAAGAAGTAATAAGCTTGACAAGTGCTTGTCTGATTCTTTCCAATCATTCAATCACCTTTCAGAAAATATAGTTGATGGAGAGAAATTGTGCTCAAATAAAGTGAAGAAAAGAGAGCTATTTCTTAATGACGTGGTTGGTGGCAGCACTGACACTTCTTTCAAACCACATTTAGGCCTAGAAAATCTTGTGCGTGGTACAAAAGGTAAGAGGAGTGAGAGAGATAGAGACAGGAAGAGGGGTAATAAAGAAGCCACATCTAGAAATGGAATTGGCCGGCCTGCTCTTTCCACTGTCAAGGGCGAGAGGAAGAACAAAACAAAAACTAAGCACAAGACAACCCACTCGTCTGTTTCTTTCGATTTCTGTCCTGGTAAGACTTCAAATGTCACCGAGACGGCGGTTGATGGAGATATAAAAGAGAATGATGGATCGAGTCTGCTACCCTTGATTCCTGGAAAAGATGATATTGTAAAGGATGTAGAGGCTGTTGACTTCTCAACCTTGAAATTGCCAGAAATTGATGCGTTCGGTGTAGCTAGTAACGAGCATGATTTGGGTTCATGGTTAAATTTTGAAGAAGATGGATTGCAAGATGATGATATCAATGGTCTGGAAATTCCAATGGATGATCTTACGGACTTGAATATGATGATGTAGAGTTTCAGTATGCAATCCCAAGCATTGAACAAGATCATAGATGACCATCAAAAGGTTTATTGCCCAGGTGCCTGTCCTTGAGACAGTTATCTCTGTACATAAAAAATCGGTTGTTTTCATTGTAAATATCTCGTTCTTTTCTTCTCCAAGTATCTAATTTTCCACGGTCGGCATCTGCTTACTAATCATTCACAATTAGTACTACTTGATTAACTTAAAACAAATGAAGCCATCTTTTCTTTAATTCCTCAAGCATGTTAAGAGTGAGGAGTTTTTTTCATCTTGTTCTAGTTCTTCTCATGACTTTGTTCGGTACATTAACTTCTATGAGTCAATTATTACAGGATCGAAAACAAAAGATATATGTTGTTGTACAAAGATAATCCTGTTAAGTACCAAATTTAATAAATCTCACCAAGATAGTTGAAAACATTTATAATAGAGATCATTTATATAAGCATACATAGAAATTTATATTGATTCGAATTCTATTCTACTTTAGTCTTTACATACTACACCCTTTTTTATAAGAAAAGATTGAGGAATTAAAGATCAAATGATCATAAGAGAAATGAAATTTATAATGATTTTGAAAGGTTTAAAGAGATTAGAAAGTTTATTGAGTTTTTGTCTTTAAAAGTCTTAGATGTTTTTATATGGATTTATCTGAAATGCAAGTTAATAAACAATACCACACCATGAACAGACAAGTCTCAATACCATATTGAATAAAAAGCTTAGCTAATGTGGAATGTGATTTTTAATTCAATTGGGAGATTATAGGTTCGAATATCAATGAATTTAGAATTTTAAAGGAAACAAAAAAAAAACCTCAATACTACTTAGAAGTTATTTGGTAGAATTTTTAGACAACTTTTCACCATGTAACTTTTCTCCAGAAGTTATAATGGTACAACAAATTCTACTAAACACTACCAATGTTTCAGAAACAAGTAACTTTTAGAATAGTAATTTCTTTACATTTCCAGAAATTGAGTCATAATAACTTATAATCAGAAACTAGTTTCTAGGTTTATACCAAATAAACTTTACATTTATATTTTAATAAAAATTACAACGATGTCAAATTCGTTCTATCAAGCGTGTTCAACAAGCCTCCTCATGGGAACCAAGATTTCTTTTCCAGCCGAAACTCTCTTGGAAGGCTCAATCTGCTCTTCGTGAATGGAGCAAACTCGAATAAGGGGAAGGAGATGACCCCGCAACAACATTTGTGGTATATCCACTAGACACATCAGAGCTCGAGGTTGCCGGTGTCGTTGAAGCACCTCGTTGTGAAGATGTACTGAATGGAGAAAATCCATCTTGGCTGGCCGACATAAAGTACTCCGTCGAGTCTGGTGTTGGAGCTTCCTTGTGGAGAGCGGCAATCGCTTGCCTTATGGATGGTCGACCGTTAGGATCGCGGTTTGCGCACCACAACCCCACCAACAACAATCTCCTTACTGGTAGTAGTTCATCGACCCCCATCTCTGTTGCCAACCTTTGATCTACTGCTTCAAGCAACGATCCTTTTCTATAGAGGCTCCACACCCAATCTACAAGACCCACCTTCCCCTCTCCCGCCGTCTGCTCGACTGCTCGTCTTCCACATGCAATCTCAAGTGCAACCACACCAAAACTATAAACATCAGACTCTTTGCTAAATTTTCCCGTCTCCAGGACCTCCGGCGCCATGTACCCCAGAGTCCCGGCCATTGCCGTTGTCTGCACTTCTCCATCATGATCGACAAACCTCGCAAGTCCAAAGTCTCCGAGCTTGGCGTTGAAACTTGAATCTAACAAGACGTTGCTGGCCTTCACATCCCTATGCACCACACACTGCACCCACTCTTCATGGAGGTAAAGCAAGGCAGAGGCAAGGCCAACTGCGATTTTGTACCTCAAATTCCAAGTGAGGACCGACACGCTCCCCCTCGCTTTGAAAAGAATGGAATCTAGACTTCCCTTGGGCATGAACTCGTAGACGAGGAGAAGCTCATTCTGATCATGGCACCACCCAACGAGTACTACTAGATTCCGATGTCTGAGACTGCTGATGATTTTGACTTCAGAGATGTACTCCGTCTTCCCTTGCTTTGATCCTTTGGCTACTCTTTTGATGGCAACATCGACACCAAGACTACTGAGAGATCCTTTGTAAACAGCGCCGAATCCACCTTCTCCGAGCCTCCTCTCTTCGCTGAAGTTGTTCGTCGCGATGTCAAGATCTTTATAGGAAAATTTCTGAGGTCCTTTGAACCCAACCTCAATTGACAGATTGACACCATTCACTTCCTCCTTTTCTCCACCATCGTCACGTCCTTTCCTCCTCCTTTTTGTACACCAAACAAGGCCGAGTCCGCCTATAATTAGTACTACCACCGCGGCTGCGGCAACAGAAACGCCCACCACCAAGCCCACCTTGCCTTTTCCTTTGTTTCCCTTCTCGATCTCCAAACTAGAGGTAAAACTCCACGACAAGATGGAGTGCCTCTCCTTTGACCGTTGAACGGTGGATGAGAATCCAACGGCAACCTTCTCCGGTAGGAACATTCTAAGATCCACGATGTAAGAGACTGTTGGTCTATCACTGGAAACAGGTGAGTTATCGGAGTAGGTCAAGAACACACTCAGATTATGAGTGGTAGAGTTGTAGCTCACAATTGCATTTGTGGCCTTCCCCACACTCATCCTGGTATCCAACATGACAGTGGCGACGGACCTGATGGAGTTGACATCGATTCCGACGTGATTCATCGAACGATTATTGCCGGGATCCGGGTCCCAATCTTTGTTCTGCCAAGTATCGAATTCCACCGCCACGGCACTGTTGTTCTTGGCTGCGACAGTGGGCTCGTCATCGTAACTGCTAAGGCTGAACAAGCCGAGACCGCCGCGGTCGGAGTCGGGAGCGAAGACATAGTCGTACGGCGAAAGATAGAAGGCGAGGCCGTGGCCGATGTAGTAATCCTCGCCAAAGCTATCGATGATGAAGGAGAAGTTGGTGGTGAAGTCTGTAAGCTGGTTGGTGGTGGAGCTCCAGAGAGGGATGGGGTTGGCGTAGTAGGCGTGGCCGATGCTACTGTAGATGGTAACGTTGTGTGCCATATTGGTGAGTTGTAGGGTTTGGTCCATCTTGATTGTGGCGTCTCCAGTTGTGCAGATGCCATAGGTTCCTTGTTTGCAGCTCGTCAAGTTTTGGTTGTCGAAGCCGGAGAAGTTGAAAGAGATCGAGGATGCCATGGGAGACCATACGAAGAAAAGGAAGAAGAAGAAGAAGAAGACTGGATTCCAGGAAGCCATGGGAGGAAGGGTGGAAGACCATATAAATATATAATGGCATTGCTACGGTGGTAGTGTGATAACATAAATAGCATAATGGTATTGCGATGATAGTAGTGTGATAACATAAATAGCATAATGGTATTGCGATGATAGTAGTGTGATAACATTAATGGTATTGCTGTGGTAGTTGTGTGATACCATTAATAACACCAATGGTATTTCTCCATCTTGCGTAGTAGGCGTGGCCGATGCTGTTGAAGTATCAAGGAGACCATTAATGCTTTTTCCTTCTTCTTTTTCTTTCTCCGATATGGAGTTGAAATATTCAAAGTCGAAAGTTTACTACAAATAATAAACTATTACATACATATAATAAAGTTAGATTACTGTTAGTCATTTATTGTTGATCAGAATTCTTTTTGAAGCATGAGACTGATATTGATGATTCAGGAGGAGACTATTTCTCCATCACGGGGCTGACTAATGTGAAAAACATGATAATTAGTTTTCAATTGATTTTGTACAAACATAGGCCCCTTAGCTCTAGGATCAATTTAAATGTAATTTCATTATCATGTTTTTTCTAATTTTTTTAATAGTAATTAGTTGTGAGCTTTATGATTTGAATCTTAGGTCCCATTTGATAAAAATTTTGGAATGAATTTTGAATGTAGAATTTTAATTATGTACATGTAAATTAAAATAGAATAGTTGATAAGATTATAGATGTAAAATTTGTTTAATGCAAAAGATAGATTCTTACGTAGTTAAATTAAAATTAGATTCTCAAATAAAATATATACACATAATCAATTTTATTTTGACAATAAGTATAATCTATTATTTCAATGGATATTTAATTTAACTAATGATTATATTGAGATTTTGAAACCATCTATAAGTCAAAATTTTATTAAACAGATCTGAGGGTAAAATATGAAACTACGCTACCTTGATAGCTCAACTACTTGAATTGACTTCTTCGTGTTGAATGTCACGGAACCCAAAAATGCCATGTGGTGGAAACTACAGAAACGAATCTTCGTGTGTGGTCTTCCCCAATAAAAAAATAATTATAGAATTGACTTCTCCTCTTGAATTGACTTCAATTCATCGTGAATGACAAAAGATGTTACATATTATATACCCTAGTTCTACATATGTACCGTAGGAAAGAGGAAGGAGGAATCTGCAAAAGATGTTTTTTTTTCTTTGAAATTGGTGGGTAATATATTATATATTACTTGACTATGAAACCACTATTTTTTTTTTGTAAAGATAATTAGTATTAGATATTTATCTCAAGGAAAAAAAAATCCAAGGAAATCAAGAGTCCAAAATTCACATACGATATCACAGAAAGAGAATAAGGCAATGTTCTTGCCATTAGTTACAGACCAACAACCAGCAGAGTTGGAATTCAAGTTCAAATATCAGAATAAGACTATTAAGACTATTGCCCCATGTCATCAGTAGGAGCAAACTGTTGTAGGTTGGGGTCAGTAGAAGGGTGACGAGCATCTGAAGAAGCGGATTGGTTCGCAGTTCAAGCAACTTTCATAGAAGATAATGAATTCCTCAGATCCTCCTTCTCAAACCCTGATGAAAGATAATCTAATCATTGACTCATTAGTCCAATGATATCCAAAATAATAAGATAAGTAGGTTTAAAAACACTACGAAAAATTCTGTTGTTTCTTTCTTTCCAAGTTATCCAGAGAATAACTTAGATCAAGACATACCAGCCACAGTAATTTAAATTAAACTTAAGCGCAGGTTTATGCAGAAATAAGTAACACAGGTTTTAAAAGCCAGGATATAAATCTGAATATAAGAAGAACTGCCATATCTGGGAAGTATATTCACAAAACATAAATAAATGAATGTTAGATTCAGCGTTTAGATTGCAAAAAATGCAATTGGGAGAGCCAATCCAACCTCTTTTGGCCAAGTTCTCTTTAGTGAGATTCTTATTGTGAAGTACAAGCCAAGAAAATAACTTAACCTTAAGCGGAACCCAGGTCTGCCATACCTGCTCAAAGAGATTGAATCTTAATCCATCATCATTCAGAATATTGTAACAAGATTTAACAGAGTAGTTAGAGGAAGAGGTAAGGGTCCAGTAGATGTCATCCCTCTCCTCCCCAGTGGAGCAGATTGGATAATATGTACCAGCATATCAAGGTGAGGTTGCAAGATATTGCACTCATTTAGCTGGACTTTAGAAAGATCAATCAACTTATTAAAGTCTGTCCCAAAAATCTCACAGATTTTTTTAACGGAGGCTTTCCTCCATCTACAATTAGAAAAGAGTTCAAGGAGCAGATGCTTTAGTTTTTTGCCATTCCACCATATATGTTCCCAGAATAAGGTATCTTCCCCATTACACAAGCAGTGAGAAGAAAAGCAATTAACTGTATTAAAACTGCTTTTAAGGCAGAGTCATAAAGGGGAACAATAGTTAGTGGAAGTATTTAAAATAACCCCAGGCCAAGAATAATGCAAATATCTGACTTTCACTAAGTCTTTTCACATGGCATGACTGTCATAAGAGAATAATTGCCAAACTAATTTAGATTTAAGAACTAAACAAAAGTTTCTGAGGTTAATGATCCCCCAGCCATTTTGCTGCTTATGTCTACAAAGTAAGCCCCACTTAACTAAATGCATCTCTTTCCTGATAGAAGGGTCTGACTTCCAAAGGAAGTTACTCCTGATCCCTTTGCTGCTTATGACTATGAAGCCACTGTTAAGTATAAGATTGTATCAAAATTTTACGGTCCTGAAGTAAAGTCCAAAATATTACAGGCCAAACATAGTAACAGTGTAACATGCACACTTACACAGGCTAGCGGAAGTCATAACAAAGGTTTCATGTAAGTGTGAACATTACGAACAGATAAAAGAGTACAATAATACTAAATTAAAATATTCATTATATTGCTTAACTCTTGTCTATTACATAACTATTACATGATTTGAAAGAAACACAATGTTAAATTAAGACACTCTAGGTCCCATGTGTACTTAAATGAGCCATACAATGTGCCATGCAAATACCCCAAGAATGCTTCTCTATTTTTTTTTTTGATATCGGTATGCATATATTTTCTCCTTACTGTCCATGAGATTCGAACCTGGAAGGTTAGTGGAAGTTCCACTCCTCCTGGCCAACTACACCATGGTAGTTGGTAGAATGCTTCTCTAATTACCTGCATGAAACAAAAACATGGTATGAGTTTAAGTAAACACAGTATGTATGTGGGGTTTCTAACCTAACTCAAACTTATGACAAAAAGTAATTTTTAGGTTTTCACTTTCATTTCCTTTCAGTCTTTTAATGGATCCCTTGGACCATCCACCGTTGACAGGACATGGTCTTCCAGTTGGCATACAACCCATCCTCACTCCCATTATTACATATTCTAATTCATTCTTTATTCATTAGTGAGGATCTCGTATACCAACCTGTGTTAGTCAGTAGACATCAGATCTGAGTCTTGTAGTCTTATCGTTGCCACTAAATCTACATAGGATCCAACACTAAACCTCGTCAGGCTAGTGCATCCCCCTTAGAGTCATTACTCTAAAGAGTCATATGCCAAGATTCTGTTCTCTCTCTTCCATATCTTAATGTGAGAGACTTGTACTTTTTACC
>JAMKQA010019042.1:0-18206 GCA_024699735.1 Posidonia australis
TCATTTTTAGAAGTGGACAGTCTCGTTTGATATGTCCTGGTTTATTACATTTAAAGCATAGTGGTGGATCATCTTTATTTTTATCTTGATATTTATTTTGTTTCTTCTGAAATCTTCCTCTCTTAATGAATTTCTTAAATTTTCTAGTTAAGAGGGCTATGTCATCATCATCATCTTCGGATTCTTCTGAATCAGAGGTAACTTTTAGAGAAATATTCTTCTTTTTAGAGTATCTTTTTCTTTTTCTTTTAGTTGAACTTCGTAAGAGGTTAGGTTACCTATTAGATCTTCTTGAGAATAAGTAGATAGGTCCTTAGCTTCTTCTATGGCTATGGTCTTCTTTTCCCATTTGGGGGTGAGAGACCGAAGGATTTTTTTTACTAATTCACTTTGAGAATAATCCTTGCCAATGGATTGTAGGTTATTTGTAATTTCATTAAATCTGGTGAACATTTCATTTATGAGTTCATTGTCTTTCATTTTAAATAGTTCAAATTTGTGAATTAGCATATTTATTTTTGTTTCCTTAACTTGGTTGGTTCCTTCATGTGTAACATCTAAAATATGCCATGCTTCATGTGAACTCTTACAATTTGAGATCTTATTAAACTGTTCTTTACTAACAATACAAAATAAAATGTTCAACCCTTTAGCATCTAATTGTGCAAGATGTTTTTCTTCGTTACTCCATTCTTTAAAAGATGTGGAGCTCAAAGTAAACCCATTTATTATTACATCCCATAATTCAAAGTTTATGGATTTTAAATAAATGATCATCCTACATTTCCAATAACTATAATTTATCCCATCAAAGAATGGTGGTCTATTAATGCTTTGCCCCTCTACAATATTATTGTTAAATGATAATGCAGCCATATATTCTAGTAGATGATTAATCTAACTCTAGAAAACCTTGCTCTGATACCAATTGTAGGATCGAGTGACTTCTCTAGAGGGGGTGAATAGAGAATTTTAATTTTCTAATATAAAATTATCCAATTTTAGGTATAAGTTTGACAAAATGAAGTATGTAACAAGAAGTTATATTAAAATCATACAAGATTGAAATTTATACTAACTCATGCACATGAAGGAGATAAGAGACAATGAAGATACACATTATTTATAGTGATTCGGCCAAACCCCGGCCTAGTCCACTTCTCAAGATCCTCTTGAGATTTTCCCTTTATATGCAAAAGATGCAACACTTGTGTTCGCAATCCCACCAATACAATCCTAGCTTCTTCCACTTCTCGTTCCCCAAGAAGTTAGAGCCTCACCTTGTAGCTTTGCAATCAATGACTTCCCTCTCACAGAGCGCTTTTACACTTGTAATACAATCTTGCTTGTTAGGAGAACAAGGACAGAATTTGAGCAGAGAATTAAAGGAGTACAAGTATCTCAAAAATGTGTTATTCTATCAAGACACATCGAGATCCTATTTATAGCCGAGGAACCGTCGAAACATGTGTCGAATGGCTAGAAAACGGTCAAAAAACAGCTATATAATCGGTATGCCGTTTTGATCATTGGAATGCCAAACCAGTCTTCAATCAGCAACTCTCGGGCAATTCGGTATGCTGGAACTATTTCGGTATGCCGAATTGTCCTGAGACGGTATACCGTTCTAACCCGGTATGTCGTTTTTCCTTCAGTTTTGCCATCACAGTATGTTTTGGAACTCCGTTGTATGTGCTGATTGTTCCTGCTTCGGTATGTCGTTTTTCTTCGGTATGCCGTTTCTGGATTCTTCATCTTCAGTCACGGAGTGCCGTTTTGTATGCCGATTTTTGCTGTATCGGTATACCGATTTTCCTTCGGTATGCCGATTCTGATACTTTCTTAAATTTACAACAAATTCTAAGTATACATAACTCAATATACATTTCCAATATATCATATAGTTTACATGACCTTCAACTTTTTTCTATGTACGCCATTTACAACAAGTGATTTCTTCTTTCATGAAAATATATAAATATTCATTAGTCTAGATATAATCATCAAAACAAAATATATTTCTAACAGCCTCTAGGTTCCCTGAACCAGTCGTGGTGGAGCGGTGCCTCCTGCCCGTTGTCGCATCGCCTACGGTGGTGGGTTTACCACCACCAGCGAGCCTCAAGCCGTTGGGCTTCAGGCAAGGCCTTCGTGGGCCATCTCTCCTCTCCCCTCTTCTCTCCTCCTCCTCTGGTCTCCCTCAGCTCCAGAGAGAGCCACTAGACCACCGCGTCGTTCGTCGCCGTTGCCGCTGCTACCGCCGACGACCCTCCGCCGTGAGGACACTTGAGTACCCCCGACGCTCCAACATCGGTCCTCCTCCTCTGGAAGCATCCCTGCATCATCACGAAGCCCTCTGTGCTGCTCCTTCTCAGTCCAGAACACTGTTGCGCCTCGACGACCACTGCCGAGCCCGTCGTCGGAGTCGGAGGTGGGAGGAGCCCTCTAGACCTCCTCTGGCCTCAACAACACTCCTCTTAGCCTCGCTGTGCCCCCATGTTGCTTCCCCAGCCTCTGACGCGCTGTTCCAACTTCCAGGACACCTCTAGCTGCTCCGTCGCCGTTTAGAGAACCTTGTCGGAGCACGAGGTGGGGGGGAGGCCTCAGGCCTCCCCAGCCTTGCCCAACCGCTCGGAGAGGGCCACCACACCTCCACGAGGCTTCCCCAGCCTTGCGCGTCCCTTTTCCACCACTGGATGGCCACCGAAGGCTCGCCGGAGAGATCACCGGAGGGAGGACGCTGGCGATCTTTCGGCGATCTTCGAAAGAGGACTTTTTAAGCCAGGCCCCTTTAGTTTAGGTTTATTAATTTTAGACCCTTATTTTATTATATTTAGATCCTTTTTTATTGCATATGGGTCCAAACATTTACATTTCAGCCCATATTGTTTTAAAATACTTTTTATTCTTTTATTTTCTCTGTGGATTTTGCATGTGGCCCCCTTGAGTTTTGTTTTTTATTCATAACATATTAATGCATGTTTTTTTATCACATCTAGGTCCCTGGAACTTGATTTCATTACATTTAGGTCCAGAATATTTGCATTTGTCCCCTGTGGCTTTTAAAAAAGGTTTTCTATATGAAATTTGTATTCTAAATCCTGAAGATTCTAACAATTACATTGATCATCATTAAAATTGAGTTTTTATCACATTTAAGTACTGAACATTTGCATTTAGCCCTTGAAATTTTTAAAATGATTTTTCCTAGGAAATTTGCAGTATGAGCCCTAAAATATTTAAAAATCACATTGACTGTTATTAAAATGGAATTTTCTTTACAGTTTGGTCCTGGTCTTTTGCATTAAGCCCCTAGAACTTAAAAAAATGAGTTTTCTTTGTGTATTTTGCATCCTAGACCTCAGGAAACTTCATAATTACACTGACCAACATAAAATCCCAATTTTTTATCACATTCTGGTCCAGAATTTTTGTATAAAAGTCCCTGGATTCACATCAAATCGTTTCTGAACATAAAATTTACATTTTGACCCTTAGATTAATCCAAATCCATAATTTAGGATTTTAAATGTTTTCCTACATATTTTGGGGCATTTTTCATTCATTGCATTTCATGTTTTGCATTTAATCATTGTTTCCATTTAAAAATCATGTTTTCACTGAGATTTGATCTTTAGCCTTACATGTTGGTCACATTTGCACTCATGTGTGAATTTTACACTTCAGACCTTGAATTTTCAGGAAATTATCCAAGTGCAACTTTTACATCCCTGTGCTATATTGGCATTGGACCCATCATTTGCATGTTAGAATAGGGGTCGTGAACATGTTTTTTCATCCAGATTCTCACTCCTTTTGTAAATTTTGCATTTTGGCCCTTATGTTTGTCCTTTATTGTGTTTACATCATTTTGTTGATTTTCTCCCCCATGTTTCTTGCAAATAACATCTTATAGACATTTGGCACACATTGTGACATAACTTAGGCCATGCATCACTCCCATGCAAACATTTATCACATCTGGCTAGGGAAATGACCAAATTGCCCCTGTGCCTCCAATTCATGAGCATACATATCAATTTTTGCACTAGTCTTGCATAGTCCATGTCTAGACCATGCTTTAGAGTTTTTACGCATTTAGGCATTTGTCCATGCATTTCATATCCATTTTCCTCACATTTGTATCACAATTTGGCGAGCTGGCATCCTATGCCTTTCATTCATGGATTTCTTTCTTTACTTTGTTCTTAGAGTTTCTTATCTATTATCCTATTTGTTTTGCTTTAATCCTACATTTCAGACTTTTTGATTTGAATTGGATTTCATCGGCCGAGGGCGTACATTAACAGGCCTGAGGGCCGACATTTGACCCCATCATGGATTATTTTTTCCCTTTTTGATTTTCACGACTTTTTCCATGATTCCGAGAACACGGTTGACTTGACTTTTTATCCTTTTGACATCAATATGATTTTCGAAGGCGTTCTTTACAAAAAAACATCGTCATTTCATGTGATTTTCTGCAATTTTGTCAATTCATGTGGATTTCTCTGCAATTTTTGCACATCATCTTGCACATCCATCTAGTCTAGTCTTGGCACTCACATCAACATGATTAGAGCACAATCTAGGCATAACAAACATTCATTCAGCCTCAAGCAAGCGAATTAGACTAGAAAGATAGAGTTTCTCGGGCGTACGGGGGTGCCTAACACCTTCCCCGTGCGTAATAGGAATCCTTACCCATCCTCTGGTTAGTAGACATCTGGCCTTTACGTTTGCGTCTCATTCATTCACTTTTAGTGATTTGTTTGTGGTTTTCCTCGTCTTTCCCTTAAAAGACTAGGTGGCGACTCCATTTCTGTCCTTTTCGTCCCATCTCGCGCCCTCGCCATCTTAGCATGGCTGTGGCCTCCTCCCTTCTGACGCGACCCTGCGTCGGATTGGCCCCCGGGCCGTGGGCACGGTCATAGGCTTCTTCTTCGCTGCCCTGGTCCTAATTGTAATAACCCCCCTTAAAACCTATCGAGGCCATCCTCTCCTCCCACTTTGACGGCTACCGCTTCCCCACCCAACACATAACCTCCTCCCATTTCTCTTTTCGCCAGGCCCTTGCATTTCGTTCTCTATCTGGCAAACCATGGAGTACTCACTCAACTATGCAAGGAATTACCTCGTGTGACATGCTCAAGCCCTGTGTCCACTAGGTTAACTACCTTGACTTCGATCTAGTGGTGGTTGACAACACTACCAAGTTATGGAGAACTAGCCTCAGTGGGAGGAGTACTGTCATGCCAACTTCATCAAGTACTTCATCGACTGACTTTAGTCAGGCCTAAGGCTAGTGACACTGTTTGATGGGAGCTAGTTGCACTACTTCAAAAGGAGGGTAAATTGGTCTTTCTAATGGAAGATAATGGATACATTTGGTGTCATTGAAGATAAATCTAATCCAAGAGTATTCAACTCAATTTTTTGTTCCAACAAGGATGTTGCAACAAATTTCTTTAGAAGGGTATTGATAAAGCTATGCATTTTAAGGAAGATATTATTGAACCCAAAAAAATATAATAAGAAAAGATCAATGCTTCATTGTTTGGTATCAAGCGAAGCAAATTTACTAGTTGCAACTACTACCTCTACTCCTCTTCCACAAATGGTTGCTTTTTCGTTCATTGTGGAACACAAATCTTTTAGTTGAATCTCAACGACATTTTGGCAAATGAATCTTGTTTGTGTATTTGAGGTGAAGTTTTTGAGAATTTATAAAGGAAGCATAGTCTCATGAGCAGCCATCTCGAACAACTGCAATGAAAATAGTGTTAAATGATCAGGACAAGAAATAGAAATTAAGATTCATGAAAGATCAATGTACATTGTAACACATAAATCTACTTTTACATCATTATACACTGGGCACTAGTGTGGGTTGGTAGCTCAGCAAATTTCACAAATTGGACCTTCATCCGTGTTCTTTTTTAAGGGTTCTTTCTGGTGCACAAACAAGAGAGGTTGACATATACTTCTCTAACGTTGGAAATAACATTAACTCATGATTTGTCTATGTGAATAACAAATCCAGATATATAACTTCCATTGTGGAATAGCATATACAAGTTTCATATGGTCCCAGCATCAATTCGTAATTAAATTACTCCCATCCCTCAATCCATTACCCACTTAAACCAGAGAGAAAAAGCCATTCCATCCATTACCCATTACTGGTGTGTTAAACTAGTAGTACTACTAGTAGAATTCTAGTGTTAAACTTCCCAAACCCTAATTCCAACTCATGATCTATAAATGACTTCTCCAAGAAGTCAATTACAAATTTGGAGTTTTCTAGCATGAACTTCCTTCATCGGTCAACCTTGGAAACCTGATTTTTACACCTACTTCTTTTCTTTTACCTCCACCAACTTCTAATGTTTATAAAGGTGGTGGGAGCATATAGATCAAGCAACAAGTAGGCATCAAGCATACAAGTTCGAAGGAGAAGAAAACACTCGATGAACCCTAGCAACTCCCTGTGACCTGTGATCGGTGGATAGGGAGCCACCAGCGCTCTACTCGCGCCCTTTTGCACAAGGCCACTAGATTCAACTGGTACGCTTTCAAAAATCGACTACTTGAGGAGGATGCTGAAGATATCTCTCCGGTTATCCCATCTCCCTCTGCTTCGGCCTCTCGCCGGCGTTGGCCTTCTCCGTTCGAGGTAAAAAAAACTCGAAGGTATGTATTACAGTTAAAACACATTCTTCCTCCTTCCTTCTGCTCACTGATCTGAAGGCTTGCCCTAGGGTGAGTTCTAATCAGCATTAGGACAGATCGCTGGTGCGTCCTCTTCTTTGGGGGCAACTTTTCACCTCTCTGATCTGTTTTGGGGAGCTACGATTTTTGTAGAGAATAGAGGGACATTATTTCCTAGATCCCCTCCTGGATTTGTATGTTGATCTTTCTTCTGGATTGTATGCATTACTTCCTTCTAGATTTGATAATCTTTCGTTATGTATCTTGAGTTATAGTCTATTATGGAAATTGTTCGAATATATTGTGTTTTAAGGTGAGGCTTTACTCTGATCAACGATGTTCTAGAGTTTCGGCAAGTCTGAACATTTTAACTGTGATACAGAGGGTGGTATTAAAAGTTATTTTGCTGGAAAATTTTCTTTGGTTTCGGATTATGTTTGCGAGTCTTTGGATTGGTGTTTATCTCCGGCAGATACTATCTTTGTTCCGACGGCTTCAACAAGGGTTGTTCCCCAACCGATCAGGGGTCATCGGCTTGCCATAGAAGACGCACCTACTAGGTGCGTTTCCCGAGACCATAATTGCACAACAGCGTCACTCTTTGACGTCTCGTGTTCTGTGTGGAACTTCTCCACTTTCTCCCCTCCTAATTTACTCATTTATAACCTAGTTAATTACCCTGACTGGATTTTAAGGGTTAAACGGCATAATAGTGAGGCTAATGGAGTCATTAATTACAGCCATGATGCTTTTGCTGAGTTAATCCCTGTTTTGAACCAGGACGGCTCGCCTCCTTTTTGCCCAAATGCATTTACGTTGAGTACGACTTCCGACAGAGCCTCTTCGCCACCCCCTCATATATTTCCCGTATCTCTGACACCATGGTTGCTTCTGGAGAGGAGTCTAGTCCTCGGTCTGTCAATACTTCTTCTCCACGTAACCTGCATTGTGGTTTTACATCTTCTACTATCTCTAGCTCTCGCTTTTCTCCCCTTACCTCTCCTAATAGAACCTCTCAGGTGCCTCCAGGTACACATAGCTCCTTTATGGATTACCCTCCTGTGCTTTCCTCGGAGTCTTCTTCTCCTGCTCTCAAAGACTCTGCGGAACTTTGGGAGGTGGTTTCTCGACAGAGAAGCATCTCGCCCTTGGTAAGCTTTTGTAGAAACCATGGGAAATGCTTTTCTTGTGGTCTTCGTGGGCATACAAATTTTTTTTGCAGATATAATGGTGCTTGTTATAAATGCTCTTCTCCCTCACATTCGGTAGCTATCTGTAAATTTTTTCAGGTTCCTCACCCTGATCCTTCTCTGGTCTCAATAACTGGGCTTACCCCCCACACCTCGTATAATCTCCCTCCTATTAGGGCTATTTACGATCAAATACACACTCTGTCCTATTGTGCGATTATTACCTCACACTCCCCTCATCTGACTAGGTTTGCTCTGGAGGCGCACTTGCGCACTAATTGGCCTACCTCCATTGTGGTAGAAGTCTTGGATTTCTCACCCGGAAAATTTCTTATCAAGTTTCCCTCCATCACTTCCCGTAATGAGACTCTAAACTTATACGGTTCCACCTCAAAGATGCTTTCTACATCCTATGTTCCATGGACAGTTAACTCCAATGCTGTTTTCACTTTAAAAGAGGAAGGTACTTGGATTAGACTGGAAGGTATTCCCCATCATCTCTAGAATATAGATATTTTCTCCCATATGGTATCCAAGTTTGTTGAAATTCTGGAAGTGGACACTTCCTTAGGTAGGTTAAAATCTTTGGGTTTTGCTAAAGTAAGAATCCGTCTGCATCTTGGAAAAGAAATCTTGGATACCAGATTTTATGCTTTTGGTAGGTTAGTTTATCCTATTAAATTCAGGAATTGCTGGGATTTTTGTCTTGCTTCTTCTTCTGCCTCTGCTTCTCTTTCCCCTTGGCCTAAAAACACTTGCACATCTGCCCCCTCTGTTCCTAGGAGGATACCTCCTGTGCGTAGGCCTTTCAAAAACAACAAGGGTTGGAGGGGTGGAAAAAGTAGTAAGGATTCTCAACCAGGGAAGAATGTTTAGACTAGAACATCAAACACTACGGCACCAGCACAACCCTGGGCCTCCTCCACCTCTATAGGCCTTCTCCCCACTCCACATCTCCCTGCCCCTAGGACTCTCTTTGTATCTGGTATCTCAGTCTCTGATAATGGTCCAACTGAGGAACAGGGGTTATCTGACACTACAAAGTTTGTGGAAAAAGAAATTAGTGCTAGGAACATCTCACTGGCAAAATTTAATAAGGTTCTGGCAGTCTTTGATTGCCTAGAACAGGATGACCTAGGTACTTGTACTGAAGAGAGGCCCTCATCTCAGCCAGCTACACCCATCCATGCACCAGGTACCTCTCCTCTACACTCTGAGAATTCTTATGAATTAAGTGCTCCTGCTTACCCTACTACTGTTTCTACACCCCTATCTAATTGTTTAGAGGATTCTTTTAATATTAATTTGATGAATGAGGCCTTAACTTGGGACTCATATGATCAATTTAGAGTTTTTTGCAATGATATTGGAATTAATTTGCAAAATTATAATGAAACCAAAGAATTCCTAAATTCTGTTAGAGTAGACCAAGGTCTAGCACCTGTTAACTTAGATGATTTGGCTTACATTGTAGAGAACCTTGGTTCTCTGCGTTTGCTTCAATGTTCCTCATGATTATTGCTGCTTGGAATATTAGGGGACTTCGAAGAAGTGGAAAAAAAGGGCTGTCAGAAACTTTATCAGAATGAGTAAATGTGATATAATAATCATTAGTGAAACTAAAAAAGAAAGTTATTCCCCATCCTTACTTAGGATTTTAGGAGGAGGGAAAATCTGTAATTGGACACACTTGCCTTCTTTTAGGGCGTCAGGGGACATTCTAGTTGGTTGGGATGAAAGACTTTGTAGTATTTCCTCTACGTATCTAGCAACTTATAGCCTGTCAATAAGACTCAGGAATTGTATGGATTGACTAGAGTGGTGGCTTTCTGAGATTTATGGACCCTGTGAGCCCAGACTTAAACAAGACTTTCTATTTGAATTAGATAATCTAAGCAAGCTGATTAATCACAATTGGGTGATTGGGGGGGACTTCAATATCATTAGATACTCTTTTGAACACTCAACCAACTCAGGTTTCTCCCCTATTGTGACAAAATTCAATGATTTTATAGATCAAAATCAATTAGTTGACTTTCCTCCCAACAATTGTCAATATACTTGGTCAAATTTTCAATTAAAACCAACTATGGTCAAATTAGACAGATTTCTGGTCTCCCTAACTTGGTCAAACTTTTACTCTGGCTCTTTCTGTGTTGGCAAGGCTAGGGTTGTTTCAGACCACATTCTTATTGTGCTTAACACTAAACCCAGGGACTGGGCGCCTACCCCCTTCAAATTTTACAAGTCCTGGTTACATATAGAAGGGTTTCATAACTTCATTATTAACTGCTGGGAAAACTCAGGTATTAACCTTATCTCAGACTCTCCCATAGCAAATTTTTCTTTTAAACTTAAAAGCCTGAAGAGCCATATAAGGACTTGGGTTACTCCCATTAGGGAAGAGACTAGCAACCATTGAATCACACATCATAATGATAAATCATATGACTGAATCTCAAGCATTAGACAATGCCACTTTAGAACTTAAGAAAAATCTTAGAATTGAACATCATAATCTTCTTTTAGAGCAAGAAGCCTACTGGAAACAAAAATCTAGAGTTCAATGGCTCAAGGAGGGAGATCTGAATATGGTTTTTTTTCATAATACATTTAAGAGTCGTAGAAGACTCAATTCTATATCCTCTCTCAGAGTGAATGATATTTCCCTGACTTCTTCTTTGATCAGTTTTGAACTTGAAAAACACTTCATTAAGTAATTTAACAAAAAAATCAAGGTTCATGGTATCTTTGAATTGGGACCTCCTACTTCCAAGAAAAATCCCTAATCCTGACATTCTTGAAAAAGAATTCACCATAGAGGAGATCAAAAAGAGTGTATTTGACCTTCCAGGAGACAAATCTCCTGGCCTAGATGGATTTCTCTTAGCATTTTCCCAGAAATTTTGGGAAATTTTGAGTCTTGATCTTCTGGAAATTTTTCACAGAATATCTTTAGCTTCAAATTCTGATTTACTCAAGCTAATAAACCAATCTTTTATTACCTTAATCCCCAAAAAGGAAGGTGTTGAATGTATTAAAGACTTTAGGCCAATTAGCTTACTCAACAACACTTATAAGATTATCACTAAATGCTTGGCAACTAGGTTTACACCTGTGCTTAATGATATGATTGATGATTTTCAATGTGCTTTCCTCTCTGGACGATACATTGGGGACTGTTTCTTGGTTGCACAGGAAACCTTAAATTACATGAAAGTTGCCAATATCCTGGGATTTGTTCTCAAATTGGACTTTGAGAAAGCTTTTGATAATGCTAATTAGGATTTTTTAATGAACTCACTTAAAGGGTTTAGTTGTGGTAGCAAATGGCTTTCCTAGATTTCAATGTGTATCACAACTGCTAAGTTTTCCATCTTAACAAATGGATCCCCTAAAGGTTTTTTTGGTGCATCAAATGGGCTTAGGCAAGGTGATCCCATGTCTCCACTTTTATTTATTGTTACCTCCTATATTCTAAATAGGATGCTATCTCTGGCAGGCGATAAAAATCTGGTTTCTGGAATTCAATTACCTAACGGGGGCCCAAATGTGATAAACATTCAATACGCAGATGATACCATTCTCTTTCTCTCTTTGGAAAAGAATAATATAGTAAACATTAAAAGAATACTTTGTTGTTTCTAGACTTGTTCAGAACTTAAAATTAACTTTTAGAAATCATCCCTTTCTGGTGTAGGTGTTACTAGGTCACTTTTGGGACATTGCTGTGATATCCTTGGATGTCAAGCTGGGGACTTGCCTATTACCTATCTGGGACTCCCCTTGTACTATAGAAAGGCTTCATATAAGGACTGGACACCAGTTATTGAGAAGAACTCCAATAAGCTTTCATCTTGGAAGGCAAAACTCTTTTCTTTAGAGAGAAGATTAACCTTAGTTAACTTTGTTTTATCTGCTATTCTAACCTATTACTTATCGGTATTGCACCTTCCCTTTAGGGTTGAACAAGAAATTGACCGGCTCAGAAGTAGATTTCTTTGGAAATCTGCCTCCCCCAATAATAAGGGATATCATCTAGTGAAATGGGCAAGATTATGCCGACCTAAGGAACATAATGGATGGGGCATTATTAACCTAAGGAATTTTAGTATAGCCCTTAAATGTAAGCTTCTTTGGAAGTTGCTGACTTGTGCAACCAATCTGAAATGGCCTACCTTGTTCAAATCTAGATATTTCTCTAGATCTTAGCCTAGGGCTATCCTAAACACTTTAGATGGAAAGTGCTCTCCTATTTGGCAAGAATTAAAGACTTGTTTCAATGTTTTTATTTGTTTTACAAATTTTGAAGTTGGTAATGCGGAAAATATTATCTTTTGGGAAAATAAGTGGATAACTGGTGCTCCTTTAAAATATAAATTCATGGAGTAATATATTCTTGCAAAAAATAAAAAGACATTTGTTAAGAAGGTATTGGAATTATTTAGGGGTGATTATCAAGCTCTATTTGACCTCAACTGTTCTCCTGAACACCTTGAAAATTTAGAGGTGATTCAAAACTAAGCAGATCTGTTAGCTGACCTGTTATCTTGGGTTCAGTTGCACTTGGATAAGGATAAAATTATTTGGTATCCAAACGCCAACTCCATGTTCTCTGTCAACTCATGTTATAAAGTTATTAATGATGGTGGCATAAGATTTCATTTATATAAGCCAATATGGAAGGCCTGGGTATCATTTAAGGTCAAACTATGTACCTGGCTAATGGTATCAAACAAAATTCTAATTAAAGAAAATCTGAGAAAAAAAGGATGGCGAGGACAAGATTCATGCATTATGTGTAATAGTCATTGTGAGACTGTTTCTCATCTGTTTATACACTGTCCTTTTGCAACTGTAGTTTGGAAATTCTTTGTTAATTGTCCCTTGTATCCTGTGTTTTGCTGTATTGAAGATTTATTCAGATATAGACTTCAATGCTCCTCTTCCATAACTGATACTGGGTGAAACATATTAATCCCTGGTGTGGCATGGAGTATTTGGAAGGAAAGAAATAGTAGAACTTTCTGTAATATCTAACTCTTGCAAGAATGTTATATTAGAAATTATCTCCCTTATGTATGTTTGGATAGAAAATTTGGGTTCAAGTTTTGAAAGAAAGGCTTTACTTCAATTTGTAAAGCACACGCAAAATTCTTAGAGCATGGAACACCAACAAAGTGGAGCATCGACAAGCAATAACCTGGTGCCTTCTCCTATAGTCTCTGCAAGTGCTCCTACTGAATCCCCTCCCTCTGTTCACAACTCGAATGATGACCACTTAACTTGATTAATATCTTTTTAATCCGACCTTGTGGTCTTTTTGGATCTGGTGTGTAATATTTTGTGATTCTGGACAGTTGTGGCCTATTCTTTCATAGTGACCAAGTTTTTGGTTGTGATTGGGTCTTTTGGGGTCATAGGTTTTTGTAATATCTGGAACTTAGTTTTTTTGGTTTCTTGATGGTGGATACATAGCCAAGAAGTTTTTATAATACCATAAATGTTTCCAAAAAAAAAACAAGTAGGCATCAAGCAAGAGTGTAAGTGATTCTTGAGTGTTAGAGAGTGTGTAGTGTTTTGTGTGTGTGTGGTATGTGCAAGTGAGAGAATGCATGATTTAGTGTTTGAGCGATAGCGTTGGTGTTGTCAGCCACATATTTGAGTTAATGAGAATGGGTTGTTTGTTTTGGGTTATCCATCATTAAGAATCGAGTAAAGAAGAAAGGTGCCTTGACTGGCGTTTTTGTTGCTTCGTTGTGTTTTACAAGAGATTTGAGACCTACATGCTTAATTGGAAAATAATCGATGCTCATATATTGATATTGCAGATGCTTTTATCACTTTTTATTTGTTACTGCCCAAGGTTTATTTGGAATTCCATCGCTGAAAAGATCAAGAATATGTATTTTATTGTCTTTATAAAGGCAAGTGTTTTTCAATTTGCGTTGTAGATGTGCTATTAGGTACTTAAAGAACTAATGTATGCGTGCAGTAGTGTTTTCTTAAAGCTAGTTTTTCAAGTAGCTAAATTTCTGAACTAAAGCTGATTTATTTTCCACACATCATTTTCTATGACAAAAAAGCATGGTCTAATTATTGAAATAAACTTCCTCTCCTTCCTCTCCTTCTCCCTCTCCTGCTCATTTAAATAATTTGGCACCAGAATAAACTTACACATCTTTCTTAAATTCTGACATCAGTAAACTTGTAACTGAATTTAACTCTTAACGTCTTCTACTTCTTCATAGACATCTAATTCTTGATTGCATTCCTGACATCTAATTCTTGAGTGCATTCCCATGGCTTCTCGTTTTTCTTCCTCTTTATGGCATTCATCAAATAGAAATTAGTTCTTAATTTTGTTTGCTGCTTCTGCTCAGTTAATTTTGTCGCTGCCTATGTTGCTATGGTCCTTGAAATGGTCCTCAAGAAGGTGGTGTTTTCGGTGATCTATCTAGCATACATCCTCAATATTTGTTTTTTTCATATCATTTTATTAAGTACGTATCAATTACAATTTATAGTTTGTAAGTCGACCCAACTTTCATGTGAGCAGTTCTTGACTAGTGTCTTTTCTGCAACAAGACAGTTTTAAATGGGAATGTTTTGAAATATTGATAGCAATTAGCCTCTGGGTTAACACAAAGATTAGAAAAAAAGGAGTATGATGATTCAAATTCTACACCAGCTCTGAAACATCTTAAATCAAATGAGCAGAAGTGGATTAAATTCTCTTTGTATGCTATGCATACATTTGTAACCAATCAGATCTAAAAAGGTCTGTGTCTGCAATCCAATGTCAATGCCACTAGGAAATGAAGGAGAAATGCATTGCAACGTTCAACCTAGCTAGAGCTAACTTACAAGAAATCTCAACTTAAGTGTTAATGGGCGGCATCTGATGACGTTGTTCTGCTACTAATGTGATAACATCCAGAGATAGTTGGAAATCTAGTTGATGTAGGGGTAAATAATAATAGATGGTTACAGTCATTCTCAAGGTCCAACTCCGTGAAACCATCGGTTTCAGGATCATGGTACGCATGAGTCGGAACCCATTCCCCTTCTATTTCTTCCTCCAATTAATGTCAAGTGTCAACAATATCCCCCTGTCATCAATTGTTATGGGATAATGTCTTCAAGAAGATCATCAACTTCTGCAACACCACTTCTTGCCTCCGGTTTCTCCATTAATTTGCAGATGTCCAGCCAGAGTCGAACACAGCATGACTTAAGAATTTAGATGAAGATGGTTTTTTTGGAGGATTAGATGGAGGTGTAATTGACTGGTAATAGATATGATTCGCGGTGGATAATTAAGGATTACATATAAACCCAATTAAGGATAATTAAGGCATGCATTAGGCCTCGTTTGCATCTATCTCGCTTCTACCGAACATTAGGCCTCTTTTTTTGTTTTTCAAATCAAAATTTGCTTTTAGTGCTGATCACTGAAAGTGCTCAAAGACTTTCAAATGATGTGACGAACAATTGATTAAACAAGTGGAGCATATATGATTCAAGTCGTACAAATGTTAATAAAGAAACTATAAAAACCACTGGCCATCTCCGCAATATTCTTGCTGTCCTGGAACATCAGATAAACTAACAAGAGACAAGATGAATCTCGACCATGCACTTGACAGGTAGGATTTGTTATGTATGCATCAGTATATCAACCCATGTTCCAAGAAGGAACAGGAAAGAATATCTCTGTGATATATCTATAGTAAGCATGTCTTGTTAATAGAGTAAACTAGTGTTGAAAAATGTTAAACACAGTTTATGGGAGTCTGATGTAAAGATAATCAAGGCACGTTGTTGGAACCTTGTTGATTGTCGACATATGCATATCAGAATTGGACAGGAAAAGCTAGCTCTACCGAGGAAGCAAGGCTAAAACACATACAACCAAGAAAGAGAAAAGAAAACTACCACATTAAACACTTCCACTTAATTAGTACAGAACACACTATTCAGTGGTTCGTTTCAACACCATTTTACTTCTCACAACAAGCCATTAAGATTTAAGAATTTCCACATGCATTGACAAGTTGAGTGCACATCCCCGTCTTCTTCTCCGTCCTCCCACCCACTCCCATAGGCCATAGTCTTCTTCTCACTTTAAAAGACAGGCCACAACCAGCCAAATGTACATGAACACTTCTCAAACACTAGCTCATGCTTACACACCACTGAGATGGGCTTCACCTTCTTCTCCTCCAAAGGCAGCAGTGGTCACAATACAACTGTTCCATGGCAATCATCCTCGTACAGTCGTCCAAGGACACAATCCTTGCATCCCTCGGACGCATCCTCTCCATCGAAAACATCAGGACCCAAGGAGGTGATGTCCGGTCTACGTTCATCGGACCGGCTCTTCTTTGAGCTGGGCAGCACAAGGTGCATTATGGAGAACAACCACATGCACAACCAAGAACAGTCTCATGGGTCAGAAGAAACCGCTGCCATGGCGGTCTTGGTGGAATCAGAAGATCCATATTTGGATTTTATGGTTTCGATGGAAGAGATGGTGATGGCTCATGGGTTTGAGGACTGGGAGTTCCTGCAGGAGTTACTGGAGTGGTATCTCAATCTGAATGTCAAGAAAACACATGGGCTCATACTTGCTGCCTTTGTGGATTTGCTCTTGAAGCTTTCTTCTCCTTATTCTTCTCGTCGTCGTCGTCGTCGTCGTCGTTCATGTCATTAGTTGGTAGTGCCTAAATCTAAGCTGATTGGGCTTCTATATCGTCATTTCACACACATCTTTTGTCGCATATGTTGTGTTTTTTTTTTTTTTGGCGTTCTAGGGGGTACTTGTGTTCTCGTGAGATGCTGAGGAGCTTAAATTAAAGGAGAGAAATAAATATATATAGTATTTATAATATAAGGTTGCCACTTGCCCATGAGGGCAAGACGACGAGAGCTGGTTTCAGTCATGTTCAGTCATTTTTATCCGTTTGTGTAATATATCGATTCGATGGAACATGACAGTCGAATAATATCATAAATGTTTATATATATATATATATATATATATATATAGTAGTAATCTAATAGGATTCAGTCTTAGTTAGCTTAAATAAGGTCCTAGACCATTCATCACAACAAATGCCCAACAATCTAAACCGTGAATTTTGAAAAAAAGAAGAAGATAATTGACGTAAACCACCATTTCTTGTAAATCAAGGAGTTATGCTTACTCTATCACGTGATTTAACTAATATGGAAACTTCCCTCATACGCATCCTTTCTCTCTCGATTTCTCTTCCATTCCGTTCCTCTCCATTCTCCTCTTGTCTGCAACCTTAAGCTTCTCCTCTTCGGTGATTACTCCAACAGAAAGTGCAACGACGTCGAAAGACCAAAAAATGTAAGTTATTTTCCGATACTTCTTCAATCCATAACATGCCGCTATTACCATTATCCTCTGTATTCATCATTTTCTATCTCCTCTCACTGATAATCTTTTTTTTCCTATTTTTCCTCCAGTACACCAATATATCAATAACATCTTATACTGAACTGTAAGGTCTCTCTCAATGGTGACTCCTTTTTTTTAAGTTATTGCTGAAAAAATGAAATAGTAACGATTTCCCCAAATTTATAAAACAAGGTATTGTAGAAAACATGGAGACAACACCTAGATGAAATGATGCAAACCCCACACGTACAACCAGAAGATCGAATTTCAGCTTAAGAAGTATTCCTACACCCTAAGAAGGTGATTCAGTATTTCTATTGTTTGTTTTTGAAAAAATAAACAAAATAACACATACATGAAAAATGATAGTTGTTGTGTTTTCATGTATTTTACAATATCATCTCTTAACTGTTTTTTTAAGCACAAAAATAGAATATTAGTAAATAATTGGCCAAAATTTTGACAAAAGTGATGTTGAAAAAATAAGTTCATTTAAATATTAGTTGTTATATCTACATATTATTTGATATTAAATCTCATGAAAAAAAACATAAGAACAAATTAATAGAAATATTAATTTAGTTGAAATGTAGTTTCAGTGAAGAAATGACATAATACACTACTAAGTTGAATGAGTTATTTACTATTCAATATATAACTAAATAACTATTGTAAACCTACTTAGATCTGTAAAACAAATAATAAAGTAATTTCAGTAAAATTAAAAACTTTTGTTGAAATAGTAATAACTGAAATATAAACTACAATACAAATAAAATTAAAAAAACATAGACTAATACCTAGACATGGAAAACGGGCCGAGCCGGCCCAGGCCCGCCTGGCCCCGCCCGGCCCGGGCCCGCAAAAAACGGCCG
>JAMKQA010019043.1:0-16375 GCA_024699735.1 Posidonia australis
ATTCATTTGTAGGGTCAAAACCCAAAACCACACCCAAATCCATTTGTTTGGGGTTCCACATGCCTCCATGTTGTTACACGGGGCAAACATCATTCACATAAACCTACCATACCATTACAACCACTTAACATTCATTAAAATTCACATTTTAACCTCTCAAAAACAGGGCAAAAACGACAAACCAAATTTTCAATTCGGTATTCCGAAATTCCCTATTTCGGTATACCGAAATTTTTCGGTATGCTGAAACCCCCTGTTTCGGTCGACCGTGAAATTTTGGTCTACCGAAACCCTACGTTCTAGCTTAATCTGCTAGGATTTCGGCATACCGAATAAATTCGGTATACCGAATTCCTCGCAGACAGGGCACACCCCTGTTCCACAATAACGGAAATCGCCCAAGTGGGAGTCCCGATCGGACCCCCCCAAACATGCATCATAAATTTCCATAAAATCATAGGGTGTAGACCCTCAAGTCTACTTCAAAACCCCTCAAACCATTCATGATTTCACCAACCACACAAAAAGATATAAATTCGTAAAGGAAACATGCTCAGAATGAAATACACACAAAATTCACACAATCTAGCATGATCCTTACACATACACATCATTTAACTCATTTCCATCATTCCTACTATTTTTCTACAATTTTTCATGCATTTATCACAATTTTTCTTGCAATTAACCTACTATTAACAAAACAACAGACGGAGGAGAGGAAAGGGGTCGCGTACCTGGCACAGCCCCCGACGACCCTCCCCACTCTCCAACGAACCTCCTCGTGTCCCGGCGAAGCCTCCTCTACCGGCGAAACACACGAGCAGCTCACCACCTCCTTGGTTACACTTTGATCCTCTCCCTCTCCTCCTCTCTCTGTCACCCATTCCTCTCTCTGCATGCCACGACCTCCATTTATCCTTCTCTCCACCCGCATCGCGCCGACCGCCCATCGCATCGGAGGAGACGGCGAGGCACGGACTGGTGTCGCTGGTGGCATGGGTTGGGGAAGGGAAGGGGATGGGGGAAAAGTATGCAGCTCGTGAGGGGAAGGAAAGGAAGGAGAAAAAGAAGGAAAAGAAAGGAAGAAAAGATAGGCACACAAATCGAGACGACTGTACACCCTCCAGTCAGACCCCACATTGGTCCCAAATCACAAACAGGTGCACAGAAAACCAACCACAATCACACACAACCAAGAAACAACAGATTATCCATTAATAAACCATTATACAATATTGCAAATAATTACATGGTTTATAATAAAAAATGGATAATCAGGCCTAAATGTCACTAGTGGAGTGTTAGAGAAATGAGAGTAGGGTTTCGTTGGAGAATGAGAAAATTAAGAAATGAGAAGTGAATAACATATTATATATATATATATAGTTTACATATATCATATATAGATCGGGTCCACGGGTCTGGGTCTTTTTAGATCCAGACCCGACCCAGTAAGCAAGCGAGTCTAACGGGTTAGGGTCCACGGGTCCATGGGTCTTATTTTCAGGACCCAGACCCATACTTTGCGGGTCTAGACCCATGGGTCTTGGGTCTAGACCCGACCCATTGCCAGTCCTAGCAGAGGCAGTCAAGCGGAGACCGAAGGACTTTAAAAGGGTCGTAAAAGAGCTTCTAGTGGCGACGACCTGGACAAGGTGTTGGCAGAATGCTCCACCCACTCAGTGGGTTTGACAGTGGCCGCCGGAGGTTGTAGGGGGGCAATGGTGACGTTCCCCCAGCCACGGGAGGCCATAGAAAACTCTCCGATGCGAGGGAGACTCAGGGAAGAGGAAGAGGGTGATGGGGGAGAGGTGTCAGGGCCTCATCCACCCGAGAGGTCGCAGGCCTCACCAGAGCTGGTAGACCCACCACCGGAGGGGACGACGACGATGCATAGGGAGACTAATCCCCGTGAAATCCCACCATAAGACTCAATAGGGTCCTACTGAACTAAAGGAACACGATTCAAAAATGAAAAGGAAGAATTACTTGAGGATGAACTGGCTGTCTCCTTGCGTGCCGGCGGCTGGTGCTCTAGTCGATCGCTCTGGTGGCGGTGATTGGGGTTGCTGGGACTGCTAAAGGATTGGAGGAGGGCTCTGGAGGTGGCTCTGAATGTAGGTTGTAAAGGGCTAGGGCATTTCGAAGGGATTTTCTATGGGCTGAAGCGGGGTGCCTAGGTTAGTTGGCAAGGAGGTGTTTTATACACCGGCGAAGCCCTCCCACGCATTCGATCCTCTTCCCAAGGGCTGGGCACCATTGGATTAGGCTGAGCTGGAAGAGGGCTGGTCAGAGATCACGGGGGTCGAGGAGATACACTCCGAGGATCTCGAGATCTCACCGGAATCGCTGTCGAAAAACTCAAGGAGTCGCTATAGATGAAAGGGCGTCGAAATTATTTTTCTGGCTTCCTAAGGTTTTTGATTGAAGAATGAATGATGTATTGGACTGGAAATGGACCTACATGAGTGGGCTTGTGTTTTGGGTCTTTTAGCTTTTTGTTTTTAAGGGTTTTTTATGGGATTTTAGGGTTTTTAGCTTGGGTTTTTTGTGTTTTTATGATTTTAATTAGGATTTAGGGTTTTATTGTTTTAAGTTTGATTAAGTGATTTTAATTAGGGCTTTTGGATTTTATAGGGTTTTGAGTTTTATTATTTTAGTTTGATTAGGGTTTTTTGGATTTTAATATTTTAGGCTTTTTAATTAGGATTTAGGGTTTTATTGTTTCAAGTTTAATTAGGTGATTCTAATTAAGGCTTTGGATTTCAATTAGTGTTTTAAGTTTGGTTTTTGGGATATTTGGTTTTATTATTTTAGGGTTTTTATGAATTTAAATGGATTAGGGTTTTGTGTTTGAGTTTTAGATTTGATTACTTTGAAATTTAGATTTGATTAGTTTTTTACTTGATTTGATTAGGGGTTTAATTTAAATTTTAATTTAGTTGGTTTTTATTTGATCTAATTAGGGATTTGATTTAGATTTTGACTTAATTGTTTTTTTGCTTGATTTTTGTTTAGATTAGGGTTTTTTTTAATTAAATTTAATTGTTAATGGATTTTATTGGGTTTTACTTGATTAGGGTTTTAATTAGGGTTTTTCATTTAATTAACTTGGATTTTAAATGTTTTTCATGTATTTTACTTGATTTTGATCTTAATTAGGGTTTTCACTTAATTAACTTTGATTTCAAATGGTTTAAATGGATTTTATTTGATTTTGGTTTTAATTAGGGTTTTTACTTAATTAATTTGGATTTTAAATGGTTTAAATGGATTTTATTAGATTTTGGTTTTAATTAGGGTTTTTACTTAATTAATTTGGGTTTTTTGATTATTTAAGTGAGTTTTGTTTGGTTTTGATTTTTAATTATGGGTTTTTACTTTGATTAGGTTAGAGTGGGCTTGTGTGGGGCTAAATGGGCTTGTGTGGGCTTGAATGGGTTTGTAGGCTTAAGTTGAATTAGGATTTTGGTGGAGTTAGGGTTTTGGTGGTGTCACAACCAAAGCATCTTTCTAGAGGAGCGTACTGCTAAGTAACTGCAAAATCACGGTGTTTACCCTAGGAAAACCATTTTCCAAAATGACTAGCCATTTCTTTGAAACCTCTTTTGAAACCTCTTTTGAAACCATTTTTATATATTTGAAAACTCTTCCAAAACCTCGGTAAAACGGTGCATCAGGTGTTCCAAGGGACCACCACTGACGGCTCACAATTCTATCTCCAAGGAACAATACAAACCAATTCGGAAAACCATCGGAAATCACATTTTATAAACATATTTGAGCCCTAGTTCGATATGCCGAAAATGAGATTTGGTATGCCGAAAATCCTTGGTTCGGTAAACCAATCTGGATCTGTCGACCGAATTAGGTCAATGATCAACAATCTAACCAAAATCGATATACCGAAGATGGTTTGGTCGACCAAAATCCACTGATTTAGTCGACCATCCAAAAATTAGATAACCGAATTTCGACCAGAGGACCAAACTGATAAAAAAACGACATACCGAACTTCTACGAAAATTCATAAAATGGCTCAAACCCTACTGTTCAAAATCACCTAGCTAGAACCAACGATCAAACCCCCAAAACCAATACCAAAACTCTCACATAAAACATAAGATGTAGACCCTCAAGTCTACTCCAAATCCCAACAAACAAAACCAAAAATCATTCACCATGCATCGAGATATAAATTCGCAAAGGCATAAGGGTCAAAACAACCTAAAACTCAACTACTGCCATAAATATCCATAAAACCACAATAAATGCTCATAAATTCACAATAAATTCTAGAATTATAAATTTAGCTAGATTTCATACAATCCTATCAATTTCTACTAATTTCGTACTTGAGAAACACGCTCTGATGATCCTCCGACCGACTTCGGCAACCATGACCCTCGCTGAGGCTCACACGACCACAGGGGCACACCACCCGAGCTCCACACGCCACCACGAACCGTCGCACGCCTCCGCCAACTCATGAGCACACCAAACAAAGGAGAGGGAAGAAGTAGGAAAAGAGACAGGGGAGAGGAGAGGGTGGGGGTGAACAGGGTGGAGTGAGAGAGGAGAAGGAAGGCGAGTGGGGGAGGAGAAGGGGATGGCATGCTCGAGAATAGGAGGAAGGAATGCGCGGGGAGGAGAGGAAGGCTCGGGTCGTGCATGGCGGAGAACCCAGGCTTAAAAAGCCTCACACAGAGAGTAGGTGGCAGCGTGCATGCAGCTAGTCAGCCACGAGCACACCAACACTCCCTCAGCAGCCAGCCTCGCCAACCACCGCATGGACCCAATAATCCACCACGACCAAGAGACCAACTACAAGCCTCACCAACCGGTCGACAATGCATGCCCAACATGGACCCACACCTGGGCCTACATGCACAGTGCCACAATGCACGGTGCCAACCACGCATGGAAACACACAAACAGAAAACCAGCCCACGAGACCCAAGCCTAAAACACAAAACCACACCAACGGTCTTCAGAACAATAACACCCGTCCAGGAATAAATTCATTAAAATGTAAATATTTACAAAATAAATTTTACAATTGTTACTATGACCATGCCGGCGACAGCCTCGATACTTGACCCGAAAGACCAAGTACACAAGGATCGACAAAATCATGACAAAACAAATAAAACAGGAGTCGCCACCTAGTCTTTTAATGGAAAGACGAGGAAAACCAGGAAAATAATAGAAAAATCAAGAAAGATGATGGAATGCAAGATGCATGTGTGATCCATGCTTAATGGATAAGACTGAAGTGAATGCGGGCCAGAGAAAGGGTAAGGATTCTGGTTACGCATGGGGAAGGGGTTAGGCACCCCCATGCCCCCGAGAAAACTCGATCTTTCTAGGTTTCCAACTGTCAATGGTCTGCTAGAGTGTATGCTTGCTTATTCTATATGCTCGTGCATGGAATGATTGAAAACATGGCAAAATTAAAGTAAAGGAAAAGAAATCAAAGGAAAAAGTTAATCCAAGGGTCGAACGTAGGCATTGTTAATGTCGCTTTACTGTACGCCCTTGGGCGATGAGGAAAATCGTGAAATTCTCGGAAAACGTCTCGCAAAACAGCAGAAATTGGGGGATAAATCCGAGAAAATCAAAAAGGGGAAAATAATCCTTGTTTCGGGACCATGTCGGCTTTGCAAGTCTTTTACTATACGCCCTCGGGTGATGAAAAACCAAAACAAGTGAAAACTGCGGGAAAACCTGGAAAACGAGGAGAAAACAAAGCTAAGAACAATGCTAGAAAAGCGTGCACCTTGTAAGGAAGAAAAGACGGAAAAAAATCGTGCAAAAAGATGTGAAAAGTATGCAAAATGCAAGTGTGAGTGCAAATCCGAAAACTCCAGGGGGTTTTGTGCAAAAAGCCCAAATCCGAAGAAAACTGACATTCAGAAGCCCAAATTTTCAAGGAAAACTGACATTCAGAAGACCAAATCAGCGAGAATACATAGGAAAACACATCCATGCATGTATGAAGAATTCTGGGGTCAAATGTGCATCCCTAGTCAAAATGAAGTTCTCTAGGGGCTAAAATGCAATTTACCCACTAATGCATGCATGCAAATCAATTCAGCATAAAATCAGGGTAAAAATGCAAGAAAAATGATTCAGAAGGATTCCAGAAAGTTTCAGGGGCAAAACAGTCATTTTGCCTCTGTAAACAAACTATTAGAGTAATTACGATAAAGCATAGGGGCTAAACTGCAAAAAACCCAGAAAACAAAGCATTCATGAAACATTCTGAAGAAAACAGGGGCCAAAATGTAATTTTAACTAAGAAATAAAGCATCCAGAAAAGTTCCAATAGAATATGAGGTTTAAAATGCAATTTACCCAAGAAAACAGGCTTTAGGAAAGTTTTAAAACATGCTTAGGGGTTTTTGTGCAATTAAACCACAAAAATGTGCACTCTAGGAAGTTTCTGAAAAGTGCAGGGGTCTAGATGCAATTTTCATAGCAAAAATGAACTTCCAGAAAAGTTTCAAGAAAGTGCAAGGGTCTAGATGCAATTTTCCTGAAGCAAAGTACTTAAAAATGAACTGAGGGATTTTTGTTAAAGTTTTAAACTCAGAAAACATTATTTTAAATGTTCAGGATAAAAAATGTAATATTTTCAGTTAAAACTTTATTCAAATGATTTTTGAAAAAATGACAAAAGGACCTAGATGTAATAAAAGGACTGAAAAGTAATTCCAGAAGGACCTATTTGCAATAAAAACATAAACTCCAGATTTATTCAAATAAAATGTTTTTAAAAATGAAAAAAAAAGAAACGACAGTCGCCGGCGACGGAGCTTGCCGCCGACGACCACCGGAGGGGGCAAACAAGGCCTCCCGTGGTCTGATCCAAGATCAGACTCCACGAGAAGCAAGAAAAGAGGCATCTAGAGATATCCAATGGATTGGATCAGAGGCACAATGGTTGGAGTGGGCCACCCACCCCTCTCGTCGTCGGGGCTACGTCGGCGACACATCTGCGGCAGCTGGAGGCGTTCGAGGCGACGACGCTGCATTCTGAGGCTTCTGGAAGGTTGAGGAGGAGGAAGCGAGTGAGACGCACGCGGATGTTCCTTCTGATCTCCCTCACCGCCGACATTGAAAACTCTGGCGAGCTCGGCTGCGGGGGCTATCGTGAGGTGGAGGGAGGTCCTAGTGGCTGCGGGATGATCGCGTGAGGCCAGAGGAAGGTCTCCGCGGGTCTGGATCACCACGGCGAGTAGGTTCAGACAGGGGCCTTCTTCTCCGACGACGACAGCTGTGAAGCATCCTCTCCAGCGATATCGTGTGAGGCTTCTGGAGCAGTGGAGCGGCAATCCACGGGGCGCGCGAGCTCCGGGAAGACCAGAGGAGGAAGACAGGAGGCTCGGGGATCCAGGAAGCCTCCTGGATTGCCCTCCCCCCACCTCTATCGCCGGAAAACGGTGACGGCGGGGCACGGAGGAGCTTCTCCGATCAGGGGATCACTCTAGATCCCCTGGGATTGCTCCAGGAAGGGAGAGAGAGACCTTGGGAGCTACGAATTACAAACTAAAAGAGTCTGGAGGGGTGTACCTGGCTGGAGATGTTCCATCGGAGCTCTGAATTCTCCTTGAGCTCCGGATTCTTCCTCTCGCTCTCTGCTCTCTTAGAATTCTCTCCCTCTGAGCTCTCCTCTTCTCTCTCGTGCCGTGGAAAAGTCTCTAAATCGCTGGCTCTGCCCCTCCTTATATAGGCGAGAAGAAACCTGAACCCAACACTGTAACCACCCACTCCCAGCTCTAACCACCTAACAAACTAACTAAAACCAACTAACTGGTCCTGTAACACCCTAACAAGCTCCAACGACTGCCCCTCTTTGCTCCCTTGGTCGCCGACAGCAATCGACGGCGATCTAGACCCTTGCCGGCGATTGATCCAGTGGCTGGGATTACTCTGGTGGCTGGATCAGTGGGGCTCGAGTTAGCTGAACGAGCTCAGGGATTGAAGTAAGCTCAATGGCTGGTTGAGTTCGTGAGGTGTTAAGGAGGAAGAGTGAATTTAGTGAAGAAGGAGGGAAATGGGTTGAAATAAAAATTTGAATATTTAGGTGTAAACTTAGGTCAATGAAGGAAAATGTGATATTGGGCTTAAATTTGGATGAAGAGGGATGAATGAGCTTGGTTTTGGAAGAAGTTCAAATAGGAGTAAATGTGGGTTGAGCCATTGTGGGCTTTGGGGCCAAGGCGGACTCAATTGGGCTCAATGGGTCTAAGTGGGCTTCATGGGCCTCCATGGGCCTACGTGGGCCTTGTGGGCCCAAATGGACTTCCATGAAGTCAAATAGGCCTAAGATGGTCTTGTGGGCCCAAATGGGCTCAACCAGGGTTTAATGGGCCTAAGTGGGCCTTCATGGGCCCAATTGGGTCTCCATGAATTATATGGCCTGATGAGGGTTTGAACTCAGCTACCACATCTCCATCCTGCAAAATCAGAAAATTAGGGTGTCTACAGATGCCCCTCCCTGAGCAAGGTCGGAGGTCGAGTAGAACAGAGACCGATGCTCAGGGTTGATAAAGACACCCCTCGTGAATCCACAAACAAGAGTTAATCACCGACAATCAGCCATTAGCCAGAAAACATACCAGAGGTCCGCCCAGAGATCCTGTCGCCACTGCCGAGGTCAAATGGAGGAACAGACACAAAAGACTAAGAATTGACAAGCTAACGACCAATCAGCTCCTAAGAGACATGACTGGTTATCGCACTTGTCAGGAGAAGCGCCAGACAAGACTCACGGTGCTTGCCGATCGGGAAATGACTGATCACGAAAGTTATCCGGGTAGTTCGGGCTACCAGTCCAGAAGGAGGGAAGAAACAAAAAGAGTGGGGAAACCATCAGGCACCACAGGGATTGCCCGGGTAGTTCGGGATACCAGCCCAAGAGAAAGAGCAAACAATTTGCTTCGATTCCAATCATTCAGAATAGAACTCAAAACAAAGGAGGGTCACTGAGATTCATCCAGACGGGCTGAACCTCGGAAGGGAGCATCTAGACTCCGGGCGGTAGTCTAGTCAAATGGAACAAGGGAGACCTTGAGCCTATCCATCAAGAACGGAACTCAGAGACACGGGAGATGGCACTGAAGCTCGTCCGGATGGACCGAACCTCAGAATGGAGCATCTAGACTCCAGGCGGCAATCTAGAAAAAGGGAACAAGGGAGACCTTGAGCCAGTCCATCAAGAACAGACTCAAAGACAAGAGAGATGGCACCGAAGCTCGTCCGGATGGACCGAACCTCGGAAGGGAGCATTTAGACTCCTGGCGGCAATCTAGACAAAGGGAACAAGGGAGACCTTGAGCCTGTCCATCAAGAATAGACTCAAAGACAAGAGAGAAGGCACCGAAGCTCGTCCAGATGGACCGAACCTCGGAAGGGAGCATCTAGACTCCGAGCGGCAATCTAGACAAAGGGACAAGGGAAACCTTGAGCCTGTCTATCAAGAACGAACTCAAAGGCAAGGGAGATGGCACTGAAGCTCGTCCAGATGGACCGAACCTCGGATGGGAGCATCTAGACTCCGAGAGGCAGCCTAGACAGAGGGAACAAGGGAGACCTTGAGCCTGTCCATCAAGAACGGAACTCAAAGGCAAGGGAGATGGCACCGAAGCTCGTCCGGATGGACCAAACCTCGGATGGGAGCATCTAGACTTCGGGCGGTAGTCTAGACAAAGGGACAAGGGAAACCTTGAGACTGTCCATCAAGAACGGACTCAAAGACAAGAGAGATGGCACTGAAGCTCGTCCGGATGGACCGAACCTCGGAAGGGAACATCTTGACTCTGGGCCGCAGTCTAGACAAAGGGACAAGGGAAACCTTGAGCCTGTCCATCAAGAACGGACTCAAAGGCAAGGGAGATGGCACTGAAGCTCGTTCGGACAAACCGAACCTCAGATGGGAGCATCTAGACTCTGGGCGGCAGTCTAGACAGAGGAACAAGGGAAACCTTGAGCCTGCCTATCAAGAACGGAACTCAAAGGCGAGGGAGATGGCACTGAAGCTTGTCCGGATGGACCGAACCTCGGATGAGAGCATCTAGACTCCGGGCGGCAGTCTAGACAAAGGGACAAGGGAAACCTTGAGCCTGTCTATCAAGAACGGACTCAAAGACAAGGGAGATGGCACTGAAGCTCGTCTAGATGGACCGAACCTCGGATGGGAGCATCTAGACTCCGAGCGGCAGTCTAGTCAAAGAGAACAAGGGAGACCTTGAACCTGTCCATCAAGAATAGACTCAAAGGCAAGGGAGATGGCACCGAAGCTCGTCCAGATAGACCGAACCTCGGATGGGAGCATCTAGACTCCAGGCGGCAGTCTAGACAGAGGGTACAAGGGAGACCTTGAGCCTGTCCATCAAGAACGGACTCAAAGGCAAGGGAGATGGCACCGAAGCTTGTCCAGATGGACCGAACCTTGGAAGGGAGCATCTAGACTCCGGGCGGTAGTCTAGACAAAGGGACAAGTGAAACCTTGAGCCTGTCCATCAAGAACGGACTCAAAGACAAGGGAGATGGCACCAAAGCTCGTTTGGATAAACCGAACCTCGGATGGGAGCATCTAGACTGTGGGCGGCAGTTTAGACAGAGGAATAAGGGAAACCTTGAGCCTGTCCATCAAGAACGGACTCAAAGACAAGGGAGATGGCACCGAAGCTCATCCGGATGGACCGAACCTAAGATGGGAGCATCTAGACTCCAAGCGGTAGTCTAGACAGGGGAACAAGGGAAACCTTGAGCCTGTCCATCAAGAACGGACTCAAAGGCAAGGGAGATGGCACCGAAGCTCGTCTGGATGGACCGAACCTCGGATGGGAGCATCTAGACTCCAGGCGGCAGTCTAGACAGAGGAACAAGGGAAACCTTGAGCCTGTCCATCAAGAACGGAACTCAAAGGTGAGAGAGATGGCACCGAAGCTCGTCCGGATGGACCGAACCTCGTCCGGATGGACCGAACCTCGGATGGGAGCATCTAGACTCCGGGCGGCAGTCTAGACAAAGGGACAAGGGAAACCTTGAACCTATCCATCAAGAACGGACTCGAAGGCAAGGGAGATGGCACCGAAGCTCGTTCGGATGGACCGAACCTCAGAAGGGATCATCTAGACTTCGGACGGCAGTCTAGACAGAGGGAACAAGGGAGACCTTGAGCCTATCCATTAAGAACGGAACTCAAAGGCGAGGGAAATGGCACCGAAGCTCGTCCGGATGGACCAAACCTCGGAAAGGAGCATCTAGACTCCGGGCGGCAGTCTAGACAAAGGAACAAGGGAGACCTTGAGCTTGTCCATCAAGAACGGAACTCAAAGGCAAGGGGGTGCCTCAGTCCTTTCCGATCGGACGAGGATCAAATGCGAGAGAGGGGTGCTTGACCTTCTATTAGCCACAAGGATTTGCCAAGGGGATCTTATTTAGGTATCAGTGCACCCTAGATCGTCGTTGTTATGGGGAATGTCTATTGAAATGGTGTAGTGCCAATGTATTCTCGAAATAGTCCTTCTTTCCACAAAGCAGCTTACATGCCCCTGGTATTGGACTCTGGTTTAGTTTCACTGTAACTGGTCTTTTGTATGTGACCTCTGACCAAAGAGCAACTGACATGCCCCTGGTGGAAGGCTCTGGTTCGACTCCCTTGTAGTTGATGTTCTGTATGTGACTTTTTGACCAAAGAGCAGCTAACATGCCCCTAGTCGAAGTCTCTGATTCAATTTGACCGCAACTGGTCCTCTGTACGTGGCCTTCGACCACAGAGCAGTTGACATGCCTCTAGTGGAAGGCTCTGGTTACATTGATGTTCTGTACGTGAATTTTGACCAAAGAGTAGCTGACATGCCCCTGGTTGAAGTCTCTGGCTCAGTTACACTGTAGCTTGTGCTTTATCTGTGACTTTTGACCAAAAAAGCAGCTGACATGCCCCTGGACAAAGACTCTAGTTCAATTATACTGTAGCTGGTGTTTTATATGTGACCTTTGACCAAAGAGCAGCTAACATGCCCCTGGTATTGGACTGGCTAGACATCACTTGAGGGTATGGGGTCTTAGAAGCCAGGCTGTAACTACAGATGTTCCGTGAGCCACTGGAGTACTTGAGACCATCACTAGCTGAATCAAGCGACCATTCATCAAGTGACTGAGGATATGTGCAACCAACTGCTTTCCTATTCTGAACATGGAAGATTGAAGGAATCGTGGCGACTTGATAGAGGTCTTTGATTGAGGTTGTAATCTACCTCTAACTGGCATGTTTGGGGCGTATTCTGTTCACCTGTGGTGTTTTGATGGCTCTGTATTTGGGCGCAACACTTTAGGATATCTTTCCAATTGTCTTCGCCAAATTCAGGATTGTAGCACTGGATTCAGAGCCATGCTGTCGTCTCTGCTAATCATTTGACATGTAGGTTCTGATTAGAGGATAACTGTTTTGCCCTTGATGAATCAGATTGTGTGAGTCTAGCTAGAAGGCAGCTGACATGCCCCTAGCATAAGGATGAATGACCCCTTGAATCATTGAAGCAGCTACAGCTGATTTTGATTGAGGCGAAAAGCACCTTTGTCCACTGACTGGAGGCATGTACATTCATCCACTGTCTTGAGCTATGCTCGAATGGTAGGAGGTTAGACTGGCTATTCTCTGTTCCTCCACTTGTTACATCATTGTGCTCCGACTATAGACATGTATTTGACTGTGTTGTCCTTAGGCCTTCCACAAACAATGTCTATCATGCTCGAACTGTTGCGGAAGGATTGTTGTCACTGTCGATTTTGTTGGCCCATGTAGCACATACATTATCTAGTGTCTTCATTGTATATGTACTTTGACTACTGAGGAGCTGGAACGTCCTTGGGTAAAAGCACTTGGCAAAGAGCCTGCAAACAAAAGATTGATCCAAGCAAGGCTATGATGATTATTATTATCGTTGAAGGCTTTGTGATTCATGAGCAAATTAGTTATGCAAGAGTGAATTTTGTTTGATGCATGCCTTGTGATTTCAATTGCTTGTTATCTGCGTTTACTATCCTACCTGATCAATGAGTTTAATATCAGGGTTGTTTGCTTGTTTAATTCAGTTGTCGGTTTGCCCTTAATTTGGCTGGAAAGCTGTATGCCTGTTAGTGGAGGATGACACCTGCGACTCAGCTGCCACTACAAAGACATGCAAGTCGTTAAGTGGCTCTCACTGAGTAAGGGTGGCACTCGGATTCACTATGAGGTCTTACGATGGACCTGACTCCATGTCAAACTCTTTAAGGTCCTGCACCTGCTTTTTCCGTTTCGATATCATCGCCTTTTCTTTTCTTTTCCCTCTCATAGACGTGCGGTTTCACTCTAACCTTGTCTTGGAGGTAATAAGCGCCCAATCTATCTAGGAGGCCTTTATTGTAAGAGGGTGGGTCAGTCCTTCAAAGGTGTGATTTTACTAAGTGCGTACTCCAACTCCTCTCCAAGGTATGGTAAGGGTAGAGCTACAATGCACGCCTCTCACTCTTGGGCTGACTTCTGTCTTCGCCTTCTGTCTTCTCTATTCTTTTGTGCCCTTGTGAATGTATGTTTTCTTTTCTGGCTCACACTCTCAGTCACCCCTAACATTTTATCTCCCTCTTGGAGGTGTAAGTTCCTTATGGAGCTTGGACACTTCGTCTGGCTTGGATGTTCGGTGGCTCCCTTACTAACTTGGCTGTCTAAGTAGTGACAACTGAGGAGGGATAATGCACTCTGACATTGGCGAGCTTTTCCATTTTTCATCATCGGGCGGAATGTTAATGATAGCAAACCACCCTTCTAATGTTTCTTGATGTTTTTCTCTGTTTCATGTTTTTCCTTTCCTTTTTATCTTTTGTGCTTTTCTATTTTTTTTTTTTTTTTGGTGTTTTAATATATGATGATGTAGAAAGAAAACAAAGAAAGCACAGGAAAATGATACAACTCCAGTCCTTGTTGCTTATGTTTTGCCGATGCCATTGAAATTTATGATAACTCCTTGCAATGCCACTAGAAGACAGAATCAAGGTAGGTGTATCTGTAGCCATCACAACCATTATTGAAACTGAAACAGTCAATGTGAATGCTGATTCTGCCGATGTTATTCGAGACTGTATCTTTGTTGGAACTGATATCAGCTGTGACGGTTGTCTCCCACTTGATCCGGGGTATTTGCACATATTGGGTTAGATCGGCACTTAGCAAACTGGCAAGTTTTAAGGTTGGACCCCCCCACAGGGGAACAAGAACAGGAGTGGCGCATATGACTGGCGCCAAACAGAACCGAGAAAAGACAAGGACAAACCAAGCAAAAGAAGAACATGAACAAGAGTGACAAAAGTGAAACAGCACAGAAAAGGCAAAAGAACAAACAAGGCTAAAGAGAGGCCTGATGGATTCCCCGGGAAAAACTGGGAGAAAGGGGAAAACCCCTGAAGTTCCAGTATCCTCGGAGCTTGCAGGCCCTGACACGGTAAGGTCGGCTATTCTAGGGTGTGCACGTGTGCGTGTAAGTGTGTGTACAAGTGTGTGTGTGGGCTGCCTCCTGCGTGTTGACGACAATGCTCCCATTGTCAATCAAATTCTGGCAGCATTCCAGAGAGTGTGACACCCATTTGTCGAATGCCCACGTACGCAATGGTATTGACAAAACAAGTTTGCCTTATACCACTGAGGAAGCGGGTTCGGTGGTGGGCGAATCACCGGTAGCCGTAGGAATGGCGCAACTTTAGGAAAGATGTCGCTCAACGATTCTCCGAGTGGGGTGAGGTCGCTTTCCTTATGGCGAGGCCGTCCCTGCCGTTGTTGCTGCCTTTGCTAAGCCGACATGTCACAACATGTCGATTCAACGGTGACATGTGGATGTGTAATGCGCACTGAACTAGATGCTGGTGAGGATGAAGACACAGATGCGAGTGATATGCCTTGTGTGGTAACAATGATAGTCCCACAATCGATTAAAGTCTGTATGACATCCCGCAAAGTGAAGCATTTATCAGTCGAATGCCCCAAGGCTCGATGATAATCGCAGTATATGTTCGCGTCGTACCATCGAGGGAGTGGAGTCGACGGGGGACACAGATCCGGGAGTCTCAGAAGCGACACAACCTGAGGAAAAACAGCACTCAGCGACTCGCCTAGTGGAGTGTAGTCACTTTCAACGCGACGACCTCGTTTCTTCTTAGGTTGTTGTCCATGTTGAGACGATGCGACGAGATGCACTGGCTCAACAATGGGAAGTGTGCGCCTAATGTGCAGTGACGACCTACATGTTGGAACCTGATCCTGATGCTGAAGTGAATTCTGGATATGCTGTGTTGTGTGTGGTGCTGAGCGCGAGAACAATAGTTGCGGCACTGGGACGACTCTGGGTGACAGACTCAAGAAATGTTGTACTCTTGAGCAACCAATGGGTTAACTCTTAGGTGACTGTGATGCATGCTGTGAATAATGCAATTGTGGTGCAGGAGGTAGAGATAACGCCCCCATTATCGGAGCAGTGTAATGCTCAGGCAATGGTATGGGCGAGAAAGTAGTAGGGTGGGCTTGCAATACTATAGTGGTCTGCACTGGAACCTCAGAGGTTGAAGGAGGAGGACTCTCAACATGATCAAGAGAAAGGGCCATGCGCTCGAACTCTCGGGCCAAAGCCCTCAAGCACTGAGCCTGTGTGGCCGAGGACCCACCAAAAGATAGGTCAGAAGGCACGAGCGGAACAGGAACAGACCCTAAAATAGACGAATCCACAGCTCCTTGAACTCTTGAAACAGGAGGGCCCGAGGAATGGGGTGCAAATGGCAGAACTTCTGGGACCCACGTGGTAGTCACCGTAGTTGAATCAGTGACGGGCCCTAGACGGACTTGTGTTTGCCACTGTCCCGGAAGAGAAAATAAGAATCCTCCCTGATCCCCAGATCGGGATGCACAGAGGGAAGGAGAAGCAGCCAAAGTGATAGAAGGAGGACCCGAGTGTGGGACCCCCTTCAGAACAACAACCGGAGGCTTGCGGGTTTGCGGGGCCATGGCTATCCGCAAGTGAAATAAAAGAGCTACGGAAGAGGATAAACACACGAGCTCTAAAATGAACTACAGTCAACAAGTGACCAATAACTTGAAAAAGACAAGAGAAGACAACCACGGGAAGCCGTCCACGACGGAGACACCCGAGCTCCTGGCTGAGGACCTCATAGCAAAGTACCTGAAAAAACAGGTAACAGAAACAGGTATCAGAACCTGGACAACGACGCAAAGACAAATGCGAGTTATTATGGTTGCATGCCATGACACACAATGCAGATGAATGTCCTAAAATGCACTCTCTCACCATGCATGTCCCATATGGGGTTGACCACA
>JAMKQA010019044.1:0-25490 GCA_024699735.1 Posidonia australis
GGGGCTCTGGTGCTGCGATCAGAGGATCCTGAAGGCTTGAGGGGGCGATGCTGGTGCTGTTCCATCATCCAGAAAGTAGGCCCGTGCATCCCGGACTCCACCTACCATCGACACTTGCACGCACTGGCGTGCCTAGCTGTGGGGGCCATCCAGAGGTTGAAGATGATTCTTGATAGATCCAGAGGATCGCGTGAGGCCAGGGGAAGCTTCTTGTGGGGTTGGATCATCACGGCGAGGCTCGGAGCGGCGAGTGGGCTCAAACAGGGGTGCTTCTTCCCCGGCGACGGCGAGATCAGAGCGACACTCCGGCTGGCATTGCGCGGGCTACTGGGAGCGGCGGAGCGGCAATGTAAGTGGCGGAGAAGCTTCGGAGAGGCCAGAGGAGGAGGAGTGAAGGCTCGAGGGTACAGGAGACTTCCTGGATTGCCCCCCCCACCTCTGTCGCCGGAGTGTGGCGACGGTGGGGCACGGCGGAGCTCCGATGGCCAAGGGATCACTCTGGATCTTTTGGAAACGCTCTAGGAAGAGAGGAGAAGGTCTAGAGGACTACAATTTAGAAATTAGGAAGGGTCAGGGCGTGTACCAGGCTGGAGATCCTCGCCGAACTTCTGCCACGGCTCTGGCTCTCTGCTCCTCTCCTTCTTGCTCTCTACTTCCCAGCTCTCTCGTGCGATCTCTCTTAGAATTCTCTCTTCAGAATTCCATCTCTGCTCCTCCCAATTCTCAGCTACCTTCTCCATATATAGGTAGTTGGAACCCAACAAAATTCTCTACCAGGCGCGCGACACACAACAGAAGGGATAACCAACTCCGACCGCCGTTATGACAACTCAGCAAATAGCGAACGACTGGCCCCCACGCTCTCCGGTCTGCTCCCGTGCTCGCCGACAAAGATGGATGGTGATCCAGTGCCTCCAGTGATGGCTGATCCAACAGCTGAGGTAGCTCCAATTCGTGTTGGACTGATGGTGAGATGGGCTGGAGCTGAGCCTAGTGAGGAAGAATGGCTCGGGCTGAATTCGTGAGAGATTGGTGAAAAGGAATGAGTTCAGTGAGATGGGAGGCTTATATGATTTTTGGTAAAAAATTGATTAAATGAAGAATGATTTAATGGATATGGTAAGGATGAAATAAGATGTTGGGTTGAAGGGAAAGAGCTAAACTATTTATGATAGACCTTTATGGGCTTTCGGCTCAATTTGGGCTTATGTGGGCCTTCATGGGCCCAATTGGGTCTCCATGAATTAAAAGGCCTTGGTTAGGTCAGAGCTCAGCCACCACATCCACATCTTGTAAAATTAGAAAATTAGGGTGTCTACAACTGGTAGCGTCTTGGTTCTCTCTTGCCTGTTCCTAGCTGCTGCCTGTACACCATCGACGACTCGGTTCTCTCTTGGCAGTTCCCAGCCGCTCCATGTACACTGACAATGACTCAGTTCACTCTCTTGGCGTTTTCAACCTGTTGCCTATACACTGACAGCGACTCAGTTCACTCTCGGCAGTTCCCAACTGCTGCTTGTACATCGGCAGTGACTCGGTTCACTCTCGGTGGTTCCCAACCGCCGCCTGTACACCGACAGTGACTCGATTCACTCTTGTCGTTTCTGAGCTGTTGCTTGTACACCGACATCGACTCAGTTCGCTCATGGCGCTTCCCAATCACTGCTTGCACACTAGAAGTGACTCGGTTCACTCTTGGTGGTTCTAAGCCGTTGCCTGTACACTAGTAGCGATTCGGTTCACTCTTCGCAGTTTCCTGCCATTGCCTATACAGCGGCAGCGACTCAGTTCACTCTTGGTGGTTCCTAGCCACTGCTTGTACACCTGCAATGAATCGGCTCTCTCTTGGCAGTTCCCAGTTGCTCCCAGTACACCAGCAGTGACTCGGTTTACTCTCGACGGTTCCCAACCGCTGCATGTACACCAGCAGTGACTCGGTTCACTCTTGGCGGTTCCCAGCCACTACCTGTGTTGACCATGCCGGTGGAACCCTATACGACTGTCCTTACTGGTGCGTGGAAGCACAGGAATAGTCCCAATACGGTCACGGCGATGATGGTGAATCCAGAGAAGAAGACTAGGTTCAGAAGCACCAAGGGAAGATAAGAAACGATAAGGAAAGGAGTCGCCACCTAGTCTTTTAATGGAAAGACGAGGAAAACCAAACACAAAAGAAAACCATGAAGAAAACAAGATGATGAAAACATGTATGCTCCATACCTAATGGATGTAATGCACAAATCAATGCGGGCCAGAGAAAGAGTAAGGATTCTTGTTACGCATGGGGAAGGGATTAGGCACCCCCATACGTCCGAGGAACTCGGTCATTCTAGGTTTCCTACTTGCCAAATGGTCTATTGGGTGTGTGCTTGCCTACTCTGAATGCGTATGCTAAAGATGACTGAAAAAACATGCCGAATCAAAAAGAAGAAGAGAATAAAAGGGAAAAAATTAATCTGAGGAACAAATGTAGGCATTGAGAATGTTGCTTTACTGTAGGCCCGTGGGTGATGAGGAAAATCGTGAAAATCGAGAAAACTCTCGAAAATCCTCATGTAAATCAGCAAAAACTCGATGAAATCCAAGAAAATCAAATTGAGGAAAATAATCCTCATTCGGGACAATGTCGGCATTGTTAAGCCTATTAATGTACGCCCTCGGGCGATGGAAAGCCAAATCAAATCAAAAGCGCAAGAGTCGGAAGAAATTCGGGAAACGATGGGAAAATCAAGCTTGAAATGAGTTAGAAATGCGTGCACGATGTAAGGAAGAAATCATGAGAAAACATGCATGAAAAAGTGCAACAAAATGTGAAAATTGCATGCTAGAGTGTAAAAATGTAAATTCCAGGGGCCTTTGTACAGAAAACCCAAATTCTTGAAATAAAACTGAAATTCTAAAGCTAAATCTCTAACAATACATAGAAAAACACATTTTATGTAATTTAGAAGAAATCTATGGTCAAATGTGCAAAACTGTGTATTTTTGGTCAAATTAAAGATTCCTAGGAGTCAAAATGCAATTCTGCCATCAAAACATGTATTTAATGCAATTCTGTGGAAATTTAGGGTAAAATATGCAAGAAAAAGAATCCATGTTTGAAAACAGAAAGCTTTAGGAGCTGACATGTAAATTTACCCTTGAAAACATGCATTCAGTATGAAATCAATAAAATTCTGGCGCTAAAATGCAATTTAAGTCACATTTGAGCAAACAATTAAATTCCCACGGTCTAATTAGTAATTTTGACAAAGAAATATGCTTTCAGAAGAATTTTAATGAAGCTCAGGGGTTTAAATGCAATTTAACTAGAGAAATATGCATTTAGAGGTATTTTAATGAAGCTTAAGGGTTTAAATGCAATTTAATCAGAGAAATATGCATTGCGAATTATTTTCATGATACTTAGGGGTTTAAATGCAATTTTACCAGAGAAATATGTATTTAGAATTATTTTCATGAAACTTAGGGGTTTAAATGCAATTTAATCAAAGAAATATTCATTCAGAATTATTTTCATGAAACCTAGGATTTTAAATGCAAAAATGCTGGGATTAAAATGTAAGAAAAGAAATTTTGGGGGTTTTTGTCAAACTTTAAAGCTTGGAAAACATTATTAAGAAAGATCACGGGGCACATTGCAATATTTTCAAATCAAACTTTATTCAAACGAATTAAAAAAAATGTGTAGGGACCTAATAGTAAGGAAAAGGACCTATTTGTAAGAAAATAAGGACCTAAATGTAAAAAACAAAAGTTTCAAAAACTTAATCAAAGAAAACTTATTTTTATATTACTTAAAAGGAAAAAGAATTGACAACTGCCAGAGACAGAACTCTGTTGTCGGTGACTGCCGGGGATGCTCCTCTAGAGCATTCCAAAGCCTGATTTAGATGAAGAGGCACCATGAGCAAGAGGAGAAGAGGATCTGGAGGTCTAGATCTAGGATTCAATGGTCCGAAAAGGCTGCCCATCTCCCTCGCCATCGTGGCACTTCGGTGATGGCGCTGGAGAAGAAGGAGGCTGCAAGAGGGCCATGGCGTGGCGCTCAGGGATCTAGGAGGCTTGGCGGTGTGGTGAGGATCATTCCCCTTCCAACAGGCACCAAAATAGAGGAAGATCGCACGATGTTGGGTTCTGCCTGCCGTCGCAGTCATCTTTTCCAGTGAGCTTGGTTGCGAGAGTGATCCAGGGCTCATGGCTTGCCTTTGAAGGCTCTAGAGTGCTAGGGTGTGTCGTGGAATGTTCCTAGAGGCTTGGAGAGGCACGGCGATGCTGGAGGCGCACGTCCCATCACTATTTAGAGTCTTCTTCCCCGGCGACGGCGAGACGTCGCTATTTCAACGAGCTTCTGGTGGAGGCTTCCACAGCGACTGGAGTGGGGTTTTTATTGGTGGAAAAGCAAGAGGGAGGTCTAGGAAGGAAGTTCGAGCACTCTAGGGTCAGGGTCATGCCCTGGACTTGCACCCCCACCTAAGCCACTGGAATGTTGCTCCGATGAGGCCTAGGGTTTGACTTATGCCTTAGGGTTTGACTTATGGTTTAGGGTTTGACTTAGGGTTTGACCTAGGTTTAGGATTTGGATTAGGGTTTTGAATTTAATTTAGGTCTTAACTTAGGGTTTAAGGTTTTGAATTTAATTTAGGTCTTAACCAAGGGTTTAAGGTTTGGATTAGGGTTTAACCTAGGTTTTAGGGTTTATTTAGGGTTTTATGGTTTTGTCTTGTATTTTAGGGTTTTTTCAAGGGTTTTATGATTTGGTTTTGTATCTTATGGTTTTTAGGGTTTTCCTATGGTTTTTAGGGTTTTTCAGAGTTCCATGTGATTTTTATGGTTTTTAGGGTTTTTTAGAGTTCCATGTGATTTTTAGGGTTTTCCCAGGGTTTTTAGAGTTTCATTTGATTTTTTGGTTTTTCCTAGGATTTCTAGGGTTTGGTCTATTTGCAAGCAAATTGGGGTGTCTATAGATGCCCCTCCTTGAGTGAGGTCGGAGTACAAATGGAACAGAGACCATTGCTCAAGGTTGACAGAGACACCCCACCCCTTCTTACATGGAAGAGTGATCCGGAGGAGGAGATAATCGGTCGAAGTTGACAAAGATACCCTATCTGAAGCTGCAAGAAAGAATTAGTTAATGGCAACCAGCTACCAGCCAATGAATGCACCAGAAGTCCCGACTTATCTCCCTGAACGCCACAGTCGATGCCAACATCAGAGAAACCAATACAAATGACATATGCTGACAAGTTGATGACCAATCAGCTCCTAAAAGACATGATTGGTTATTACAGTTGTAGAGAAAAGTGTTGCACAAGACTCATGATGCTTGCCAACTGAGAAGTGACTGGTCACGGAGGTCATCCGGGTAGTTCAGGCTACCAGTCCAAGAGGAGGGAAGGAACAAGGAGAATGGGGAAATCCATCGAGTATCACAAGGATTGCCTAAGTAGTTGGGGGTACCAGCCCAAAGGAAGGAGGCAAACATTTTGCTTTGATTTCGTCCATTCGAAGTGGAACTCAAAAAAAGAAAGGGGGGTACCAAGGTTCATCCGGGCAGACTGAACCATGGAAGGGTCCATCTAAACTCTAAGCGATAGTCTAGAAAAATGAGATGGACAATGGAGGCCCTGAATTCGTCCATTAGGATCGGAATTCAAAGGTGAGGGAGGTGGAACCAAGATTCATCGTAACAGATCGAACCACGGAAGGGACCATCTAGACTACGGGGGGTAGTCTAGAAAAAAATGAGATGGAAATGGGAGGCCTTGAATCCATCCATCAGGATCGGGATTCAAAGGCGAGAGGGGTGGCACCGAGACTCGTCCTGATGGATCGAACCATGGATGGGACCACATAGACTCTGGGCAATAGTCCATAAAAAATGAGATGAAAATGGGAGGCCTTGAATCCGTCCATCAGGATCAGAATTCAAAGGCAAGGGAGGCGGCACCGAGATTCGTCCTGACGAATCGAACCGCTGATGGGACCATCAAGACTCCAGGCAGTAGTCTAGACAAATGAGATGGAAAAGGGAGGCCTTGAATCCATCCATTGAGATCGGAATTCAAAGGCAAGGGAGGTGGCACCGACATTCGTCCTGATGGATCGAACCGTGGAAAGGACCATCTAAACTCCTGGCGGTCCTCTTGAAAAATGAGATGGAAAAGGGAGGCCTTGAATTCGTCAATCAGGATTGGAATTCAAAGGCAAGGGGGGTGGCACCGAGATTCGTCCTGATGGATCGAACCGTGGATGGGACCATCTAGAATCCAGGTGGTAGTCTAGAAAAATGAGATGGAAAAGGGAGGTCTTGAATCTATCCATTAGAATCGGAATTCAAAGGCGAGGGAAGTGGCACCGAGAATCGTCCTGATGGATCAAACAGTGGATGGGACCATCTAGACACCAGGCAGTAGTCTAGACAAATGAGATGTAAAATGGAGGCCTTGAATTCGTCCATCAGGATCAGAATTCATAGGTGAGGTAGGTGGCATCGAGATTCGTCCTGATGGATTGAACCGCAGAGTGGACCATCTAGACTCTAGGCGGTAGTCTAGACAAATGAGATGGAAAAGGGAGGCCTTGAATCCGTCCATTAAGATCGGAACTCAAAGGCGAGGGAGGTGGCACCGAGATTCGTCTTGACGGATCAAACTGTGGATGGGACCATCTAGACTCCAAGCGGTAGTCTAAACAAATGAGATGGAAAATGAAGGCCTTGAATTCGTCCATCAGGATCGGAATTCAAAGGCGAGGGAGGTGGCATCGAGATTCGTCTTGACGGATCGAACTGTGGATGGGACCATCTAGACTTTGGGCGGTAGTCTAGACAAATGAGATGGAAAAGGGAGGCCTTGAATCCGTCCATCAGGATCGAAACCGGTTCCCAGTTACTCAATGTAAACCGGCAGCAACTCAGTTCTCTCTAGGTGATTCCCAGCCACTACTTGTACACTGGTAGTGACTCGATTCTCTCTCGGCGGTTCCCTACCATTGTCTGTACACCGGCAGCGATTCGGTTCACTTTCAGAGGTTGCCAGCCCTTACCTCTATATCAGCAGCGACTTAGTTCACTCTCAGTGGTTCCCTACCACTGCCTGTACACCGGAAGTGACTCGATTCACTCTCGGCGGTTGCCAACCATTGCCTGTACTCTGGTAGTGACTCGATTCACTCTCGCCAGTTCGCTCTTGGCGGCTCCCAACTACTGGCAATACATTGGCAGCGAATCGGTTCTCTCTTGGCAGTTCCTAGTCGCTCCCTGTACACCAGCAGTGACTTGGTTCACTCTCTTGGCGGTTCCGAGCCACTGCTTGTACACCAGCAGTGACTCGATTCACTCTCGGTGGTTCCCAACTACTGCTTGTGCACCGGTAGTGACTCGGTTCTCTCTTGGTGATTCCCTACCACTGCCTCTACACAAGCAGCGACTCGGATCACGATTGGCGGTTCCCAACCACTGCCTGTACACTGGCAGCGACTCAGTTCACTTATGGCGGTTCTGAGCCGCTGCCTCTACACCACCAATGACTCGGTTCACTCTCGGTGGTTCCGAGCTGCTTCCTGTACACTAGCAGCAACTCAGTTCTCTCTTGGCGATTCGCAGCCACTGCCTGTATATCGACAGCGACTCGGTTCACTCTCAATGGTTCCCTACCACAGCTAGTACACTGATAGCTACTTGGTTCACTCTTGGTGGTTGCCAGTCGTTGCCTGTCCACTAGCTGTGACTCGGGTCACTCTTGGCAGTTTCGAGCTGCTACCTATACACCGGTAGCGACTCAGTTCACTCTCGACGGTTCCCAACCGTCGCTTGTACACCGGTAGTGACTCAGTTCACTCTCGGTGGTTACCAGCCGTTGCCTGTACACTAGCAGCGACTCGGTTCACTCTTGGCGGTTCCGAGCTACTACCTGTACATCGGCAGCGACACAGTTTGCTCTTAGCGGTTCCCAACCACTGCCTGTACATTGACGGTGACTCAGTTCTCCCTTAGTAGTTCCCAGTTGCTCGTTATACACCGACAATGACTTGGTTCACTCTTTTGGCGGTTCCGAGCTGCTGCCTGTACACCGATAGTGACTCGATTCACTCTTAGTGTTTCCCATCCACTGCCTATACACTGGTAGTGATTTAGTTCACCTTCGGCAATTCCCAGTCGTTGCCTGTACGTCGGTAGTGACTAGGTTCACTCTCGACGGTTCCCAGTCGCTGCCTGTACATCGACTGTGAATCGGTTCACTCTCGGTGGTTCCTTGCCGTTACCTGTACATCGATAGTGACTCGGTTCACTATTGGCGGTTCCGCACCGCTACTTTTACACCGACAGTGACTCGATTCACTCTTGGTGGTTCTAAGCTGCTGCCTGTACACCAGCAGTGACTCTGTTCACTCTTGGCGGTTTCGAGCTGCTGCCTATACACCAGCATCGACTCGGTTTGCTATAAGCGTTTCCTTGCCACTGCTTGTAACCTAGAAGCAACACGATTCACTCTTGGCGGTTCCAAGTCGCTGCCTGTACATCAACAGTGACTCGGTTCACACTTGGTGGTTCCCAGCCACTTCCTGTACACTGGCGGTGACTCGATTCTCTCTTGGCAATTCCCAGCTACTCCTAGTACACCAACAGCGACTTGGTTCACTCTCGACGGTTCCAAACCGTTGCCTATACACCAGCAACGACTCAGTTCACTCTCAGCTATTTCCTACAGCTGCCTGTACACCGACAACAACTCGGTTCACTCTCAGTGGTTGCTAGTCATTGCCTCTACTTCGACAGCGACTCAATTCACTCTCGGCGGCTCCCTACCACCGCCAGTACACCAGTGTGACCATGCTAGTGGAACCCTGCATGGCTCTCATTACGGTGCGTGGAAGCACACGAGGAGTCCCGATACAGTCACAGCGAAGATGGTGAATTTGAAGAAGAAGACTAGGCTCGGAAAAACCAAGGAAAGATAAGAAAAGGATAAGGAAAGGAGTTGCCACCTAGTCTTTTAATGGAAAGACGAGGAAAACAAATCATGAAGGAAAAAATCCAAAAGAAAATAAGGCAAAGGAAACATATGCATGCCTCGTGCCTAATGGATGTAGTGCACAAATCAATGCGGGCCAGGGAAAGGGTAAGGATTCTTTTTACGCATGGGGAAGGGGTTAGGCACCCCCATACGCCCGAGGAACTCTGTTTTTCTAGGTTTCCTGGCTACTAATGGTCTATTGTGTGTATGCCTGCTTATTCTGAGTGCACATGCTAAATATGACTGGAAAACAAGCTGAATCAAAGGAATGAAGAAAAGAAAAGAAAAAATGATAATCTAAGGAATAAATGTAGGCATTGGTAATGCCACTTTACTGTATGACCTTGGGCGATGAGGAAAATTGTGAAAATCGAGAAACTCTCAGAAATTGTCACACAAATCAGCGAAAACACTAAGAAATCCGAGAAAATCAAATTGGGGAAAATAATCCTCATTCGAGATAATGTCGGCATTGTTAAGCCTGTTAATGTACGCCCTCGGGCAATGAGAAACCAAATCAAATCAAAGTTGCAAAAGTTGGAAGAAATCCAGGAAGTAATTTGAAAACCAAGTTTGAAACAAGTCATAAATGTGTGCATAATGCAAGGAAGAAGGCACGAGAATATATGCATGAAAAAATAGCAACAAAATGTACAAAATGCAAATGTGAGGTAAAAATGTAAATTCTAGGGGCTTTTGAGCAAAATTGACAAATTTTGAATGAAAATAGAAATTCTGAGGCTAAATCATCAAAAATACATAGGAAAACACATTTTGTGTATTTTTGAAAAAATCTAGGGTCAAATGTGTAAAACTATGTAATTTTGGTCAAATTCAAGGTTCCTAGGATTCAATGTGCAATTTTGCCATTAAGACATTTGTTTAATGCAATTTTAAAGGAATTCAGGGTCAAAAGTTCAAGAGAATGGTCTTAAGTTTGAAATAAGGAAATTCTAGGATTGACATGCAAATTTACCATAGAAAACATGTATTCAGTGAGAAATCAATGAAATTTCGGGTTTAAAATGCAATTGTGAACACTTTTGAGTGAATATTTAAATTTCCAGGGTTTAACTTGCAATTTTGATAAAAAAAATGCATTCAAAACAGTTTCAATAAAGCTCAGGTTCTTAAATGCAAAACTTTTGTACTTAAATGCATAAAAAGAAACTCTAGGGGTTTTTGTCAAACATTTAAGCCTGGAAAACATTATTAAGAACTTACAAGGGTTCCTCTGCAATATTTCAAAGCAAATATTATTAAAAGGACTTAAAAAATATATGCAGTGACCTAAAAGCAAAATAAAAGGACTTACAAGTAAGAAAAGAGAAGAGAGAAGAGTTTTATTAAAAGAAACTAAAAAATTAACCTGACAGTCGTCGACGACTGTATCTCACCGGCGACGATGACTGGAGTGTGATCTCATGCCTTCCCATGGCCTGATCTAGCATCCAATTGCTCCATAAGCAAGACGAGAAGAAGGGAAGAAGATCTGGCAGTTCCGATGCTTTGCACCTCGATTAGAAGAGGCTGCTCGTCTCCCTCGCCGTCGTGGCAGCTCCTGTGACGGAGAGAAGGAGGCTCTAGGGGCGACGGCGCGGTGGTTTAGGTCTCCTGGAGGCACGGGAGAGCGACGAGGATGAGTTTCCCCCTTCAACAGCAAGAATGGTGGCTCAAGCTGGTTCCTCGATCAAGCTTCAACGGTGTTCTGGAGACGGTGGTTGTTGGGGAGATTCGGGGCCTGATTCGCATTGTTGAAGGCTCTGGAAGCTTGGGGGCGCGTCGGGGAACATTTCTGGAAGCATGGAGAGGCATGGTGGAGCTGGAGGCGCTCGATCATGTAACACTATTCATCATCATCCCTGGCGACGACGAGATGTCACGATTCCGGCGAGCTTCCACTGGTGCTTTCCACAGCAACTGAAGTGGAGTTTCGATGGATGGAGAAGCATGAGGAGGTCCGTTGGAGGAAGATCAAGCACCTTGGGGCACGAATCGAGCTCTGGATTCATGCCCCCACCTAGGTCGCCGAAAAATAGCTCCAGTAACGCTTGAAGTAGCGATTCTAGCCAGGGAACACCTCTGGCTCTATTGGAATCGACTGGAGAAGGTAGAGGGATACCTTGGAAACCATGTGGAAGGAAAATGTGGTTTGTGGAGGGCATACCTGGTTTGGCAGTGTAGTTGGCCGACAAAGCTCTCTGAAGATGGCTGGAAACTTTGATTCTCCTCCTCCTCGAGCCTCCTCTCTCTTCTTGGAACTCTCTGGTTGCCTTAGTTGAGAGAAAATACCTTGGAAGCTCTCCTTGAGATTTTTCCAAACTTTTCTCTCTCCTTTCTCCTTTTTTTCTTTTCCTTGCAAATGGGGGGTATTTATAGGCTTCCAAATGGCTTGGTTGGTTGTTATGGTTAGAGTGGGAGGTGGTTAATGTTGTTAGGGTTGTTTGGGTGATGTGGGAAGTGGTTATGGTGGTTAAGATGAAGTGGGAAGTGGTTAAGGTAGTTAAGGTTGTTAAGGAAGAAGTGGGAAGTGGTTAAGGTGGTTAGAGTGAAGTGGGAGGTTGTTGGAGTGAAGTGGAAAGTGGTTATGGTTGTTAGAGTGAAGTGGAAAGTGGTTATGTTTGTTAGGGTTTGAGATTTAATTTTAATTTTTTGATTTAGGGTTTTTAAGATTTTGAATTAATCCTAGGGTTTTGGATCAATTCTAGGGTTGTAGACTTGATTTTGGATTTTGAATTAATCTTAGGGTTATGGATTAATTCTGAGGTTCTCAGGGTTTAGTTAGTGTTTTTAGAGTTTTTAGGTGTTATGTTAGGGGTTTTAGGATTCTATTTGGGTTTTTAGGGTTTTTCTAGGGTTTCTAGGATTTTTTATGGTTTTTAGGGTTTTTTTAGAGTCTTGTTATGATTTTGTCCAATTGCAAGCATATGGGGGTGTCTACAAATGTCCCATTTTGAGCAAGGTCGGAGGACGAATGGAACAGAGACCGATGCTCAGGGTTGACAAAGACACCATACCCCTTCTTACAAGGAAAATGGAATAAGAGGAGGAGATTGCTTCTCGGAGTTCCTACCAGGAACTAGAAAGCATAAAGTTACTAGTCTCCAGGATCGGATAACCTGGGTTATTAGCCAACGTTAGACATTATAACGGTTGTCAACTGGGCATTTCAGGCTACCAACCCAAGAGAAAGGGGTGCAACAGTCTGCTTTGATTCTGTCTGTTTGGAGCAGAGTTCAAAACAAAAGGGGGCACCGAGACTTTTCCGAACGGATCGAACCAGGGATGGGAACATCTTGACTCCGATCGATAGTCTAGAATGACAGAAAAGGAAGGCCATGAATCCGTCTGTCAGCATCGGAATTCAAAGGCAATTGGGGTGGCACTAAGGTTCGTCCGAATAGATAGAACCAGGGATGGCAACACGTAGACTCCGACTGGTAGTTTAGAAAAGATGGAAAACCGAGGCCTTGAATCCATCCGTCAGGATCGGAATTCAAAGACAAGAGGGGTGGCATTGAGGTTCTTCCGAATGGATTGAACCAGGGATGGGTACATCTACACTCCAAACGGTAGTCTAGAAAAGAGGGAAAAGGGAGGCCTTGAATCTGTCTGTCATGATCACAATTCAAAGACAAGTGGGGTGGCACCAAGGTTTGCTTGAATGGATCGAACCAGGGATGGGAACATCTAGACCTCGATCGATAGTCTAGAAAATATGGAAAAGGGAGGCCTTGAATCCATCCATCAGGATCGGAATTCAAAGACATAAGGGATGGGAACATCTCGACTCCTATCGGTAGTCTAGAAAAGATGGAAAAGGGAGGCCTTGAACCCGTCCGTTAGGATCAAAATTCAAAGGCAAGAGGAGTGGCACCGAGGTTCGTTCGAATGGATCGAACCAGGGATGGGGACATCTAAACTCTGATCAGTAGTCTAGAAAAGATGGAAAAGGGAGGTCTTGAACCTATCTGTCAAGATCGGAATTCAAAGGAAAGAGGGGTGGCAACGAGGTTTGTCAGAATGGATCGAACCAGGGATGGAAACATCTAAACTTCGACCGATAGTCTAGAAAAGATGGAAAAGGGAGGCCTTGAATCCATTCATCAGGATCAGAACTCAAAGGCAATAGAGGTGGCACCAAGGTTCGTCCGAATGGAACGAACCAAGGATGGGAACATCTAGACTCCAACAGGTAGTCTTGAAAAGATGGAAAAGGGAGGCCTTGAATCCATCCATCAGGATTGGAATTCAAAGGCAAGAGGAGTGGCACTGAGGTTCGTCCAAATGGATCGAACCAGGGATGGGAACATCTAGACTCCAACCGGTTGTCTAGAAAAGATGGAAAAGGGAGGCCTTGAATCCGTCCGTTAGGATCAAAATTCAAAGGCAAGAGGGATGGCACCGAGGTTCTTCCGAATGGATGGAACGAGGGATGGGAAGATTTAAACTCTGACCGGTAGTCTAGAAAAGATGGAAAAGTGAGCCCTTGAATCCATATGTCAGGATCAGAATTCAAGGGCAAGTGGGGTGGCACCAAGGTTCGTCTGAATGGATCGAACCAGGGATGGGAACATCTAAACTCCGACTAATAGTTTAGAAAAGAGATGGAAAAGGGAGGCCTTGAATCCGTCTGTTAGGATCGAAATTCCAAGGCAAGAGGGGTGGCACTGTGGTTTGTCCGAACGGATCGAACCAGGGATGGGAACATCTAAACTCCGACCGGTAGTCTAGAAAAGAGATGGTAAAGGGAGGCCTTGAATCCGTCTATCAAGATCGAAATTCAAAGGCAAGAGGGGTGGCACCGAGGTTCATCCGAATGGATCGAACCAAGGATGGGAACATCTAGACTCCGGCCGGTAGTCTAGAAAAGATGGAAAAGAGAGGCCTTGAATCCATCTGTCAGGATTGGAATTCAAAGGCAAGAGGGGAATCACCGAGGTTCGTTCGAACAGATCAAACCAAGTATGGGAACATCTAGACTTCGACAGGTAGTCTAGAAAAGATGGAAAAGGGAGGCCTTGAATCCGTCTATCAGGATCGGAATACAAAGGCAAAAGGGGTGGCACCGAGATTCGCCCGAATGGATCGAGCCAAGGATGGGAACATCTAGACTTCGACCGGTAGTCTAGAAAAGATGAAAAAGGGAGGCCTTGAACCCGTCCATCAAGATCGGAATTCAAAGACTAGATGGGTGGCACCGTGGTTCGTCTGAATGGATCGAACTAGGGATGGGAACATCTAGACTCTAACCGATAGTCTAGAAAATATTTTAAATTGATGCCTTGAATCCGTCCATCAGGATCCAAATTCAAAGGCAAGAGGGGTGGCACTGAGGTTCATATGTATGGATCGATCCAAGGATGGGAACATCTAGACTCGGATCAGTAGTCCAGAAAAGATGGAAAAGGGAGGCCTTGAATCCGTCCGTTAGGATCGGAATTCGAAGGCAAAAGGGGTAATTCCACCCTACTTGGTATAGAAGTTTGTGAAGACTTCATTCATCCAGGCCTGGGCAATAAAATGGGATTCTCAACTATTATCTGGGTGGTCCCCAGCACCAAGCCGACAAGTAGAAGAAAGCAGAATCCTGAACCAGTCAAGCACATGTTGTCGCGATGGCAATTTCTGTTCCGCATCAACCATAAGCAATCAAATAAGCTGGCCAGAAATATTCTGATGACTTTTATTACAACAATCAATGAAGTGATTACATGTTTTTCAACTTGTAAAGAACCAGTAATGTGACGCAAATGCTTAAGAATCTGCCTCATCCTTGGATCTCTTTTAGCCTGGAGCTTTGGTAAAAAGCATACGGCTCGAAGTAGCACTACAGATTGGCCATGTTTCTTTGAATTCGACTTCATAATCTTCTGTGCAACCTTTCCCCTATATGACTGCGAGATCCTTTGATCGTACAGGGCCACTAAGCAAGCAAGATAGCTCCTTAGTCATGGCGTAATAGCCCAAGGGGCATTCTTGGAATCGAGCTGGCATTTGCCCCTGAACAAGGGAATCTTGTCGATAGCCAAACTGCTCATCACACGGACTAGGTGATATTCAACACCACCAGTCAGCCCCAGTAGGATGATAAGCTGCATGTCGGCTATGTTGAAGAAGGCCTCAAAGTTATGAGAAGCCGATGGAATAATGCACCATATGACTTTGTCTTCTGTCAAGCTTTCTAACTGCTCATACTCCTTCCGAACTGTGGTGAGCACGTGTGCATGACCGCTTTGACAGTATGATTCGAAGGCTGATCGTCATGGGCGTAAGACTTCTTCACTCAGATGTGCAGCCAACCATACCTGTACAGAAGCTGCACAGCTGTAAAAGTGTCGACAGCGCCATAATGCCCGGTCTAAAGCTCGATAAGTTTCTGTTAAGATGACTGGGGCCAGATCTATCTGACGAGTAACCATCGCCAGAGCAATCTTGGTGACCTCAATGTTTATGACTGTCCAACCATGGTTGAAAATCAGTTCCACTAGGAAGCGGAAAACAAAGCCTTTTAACCAAAGCTCTTTGCCTAAAAAGGCATGCATTCTGGCCACCTTGTCAAAGTAAGCCGGTTGAAGCATAAGAGAATGTCCATTTGAATAGATAAGCTACCGACCACAATCGCTGGTTGACAGACCAGTTAGCTCACTCAAGACTGAGGAATATTTGTCGCGTCGCATAAACACGGTGGATCCTAGGAACCTTTGTAAACAACATAGTTTGTGGACCTCCTCCAAGTTTGGGGTCAATTTGATTCTCCTAAAGCGGAATACAAGATGAGGTGGCTTCTAGAACTGGGCAGCTGCACACAGGAAGTATCAAGAAACCTCCAACTTCAGGATATCCAGAATCTTTGTGGAGATCCCCCAAGTCCGCAGCTTGTCATGATCGCTTTCTGTTAATTGCCTGATCAATGCTTGGAGAACATCTGAGTAGTGTGTAGCCACAACCATCGTAGGAAAACCCATGATCTGTAAGGCGTTTCAGCTTTCCTTGACTAAATCCTCCCTAGATAGGACGAACGATCTCCTACAGAACATGCTCAAAACATTGTTTTAGAAACATAATCCAACTTCAATTCGTTCAATAACACTTAGTAAGTCCAAAGCAGGCAGATAAAAGATGTAGCACAAACGATATTGAAAAATCAGAGAGACTGGCCCAAAGCTGAATACTTCAACTAACTGAACAAAGAATTGCTGAACAGACTAAATCTTGTGCACAACTTTGAGGGAAGGCCCTAGTTACCAACCAGTTTTGACCAGGTACCCAAGTAATGAGATATGGCCATAAAACCCAGAGGATCAGGGTTGTTTGATGACTGAGCCCTCATAAGGAGCTTAAGAAGCCAAATATGGTAGCTAGAGTGCCTCCCGGTAGATTACTGGGATGCTCGACTTGTAGAGCAGCTGACAAGCCCCTGGTAGAGCATTGGCATAGTGTGACTAACCATAGGACAGCTGGCATGCCCCTAGTTTGGGCATTGTCCTCCTGATTCTCTTAGAATGAAAGTTGTTATCATACCCTAGCTAAGAGAACCAGGTAATACTCTACAATGCTTCTAAGATGATGTTCGTGGAAAGAAATGCCTGCAAACTGAATGATTTGTGGGATCTTATTAGTGCCCTCAGCATTGCGACATCGTGTCACTGTGAGAGTTGTCCTCCTTATTTTTCTTTTTATTGTTTTTATTTATTTTAGATTTGTTTTTCTTCTTTCCACACTTTCCCTTTCCCCCTCCCTTCTCGAGCAGCGAGAGGATCCGAGGGGGAAAGATTTTGTTCCCTGTCCTGTGGGGCCCACTTGAGGCAAAGCATATCTTCATCCCACGTGGCGGTTGTCACAACGACAGCCCTCCAGGCTCCAGCTATGCATTGGTTAGGCTTATCCCCACCTATTCCTGTTTCCTGGTCTTGGATATGTACCGTTATTATTCATTATTATATTTTTTGTTTGAGATATTTGGATTATTTATTATTCTCTCCTTTTTTTTCCTTTGATTTAAATATCTTTTAAAGTATGCTCCAAGAGATACGCCAACCACAGTTCCGAAGCAAACATGATTAACCAGTGAGCTTATGAGCTAGTCTGGTTGGATTACAGTTGTCTTGTTTTAAACCTGGTTTAGATTGACAGCATGGTAAAATCGTGTTGGGTTCATGAAGGACGGTGTTTGGGTTTATTACGCTTGGATATGTTATAGTTTGACCCTCTACGAGTGCAAATTGTGCAACAATGCTGGTGAGAAATGGAGACCAGTAATTAAACCAGTTGATGGTTACGATCCACGTGGAAAACGACAAGAATGGAGTGTCAAGTCAGGTGTGGGTGTTGCGAGCTTGACTTGTTGTGGGTGGTAGTGGGGTCCGAAGATCCCAATAGTAGTGCTGGCTGGATACGGTGCTCCCCTCGCCCACCGCAGATGGGCGCTCATGGCCAGGGGCGGATACAAGTGGGGGCTAGTGGGGGCATTGCCCCCACTGGACTTAAGAAAAATTTCCTTATACTGTGTATATGAGTTTGTAAATTGCCCCCATCAAATTTTGAAAACACGTTTTCTCCTTCCCACCCCCACGCGAACCTCTAACCTCTTCGTCTTCTCTTCTCTTCTACCCAAAAACTAAGAATCGGCGCCGCCCTCTCCTCTCGTCCTCTAACCACTTCATCCGACTGCTGCACCAGCCAGGGCGCCAGGCGTCCAGCGGCTAGCCGATTGCTTCCCACCGGACGTCTGCCCCACTTGTATCCGCCCCTGCGTCTGCCGTCCAGACTGCCCCCAGCACCGAGCACTGGAGGCGGAGCACGACGAGCAGTCGAGCACCACTGGCGTTGCACTTGCACACAGCACCTGCCAGGCCGCCAGCCCGCCATCGAAGCATGAGACAGGACTCCTGGCACTTAGGGCACAGCCGCACAAAGACCGGACTGTCACTGTGTCACAGGAGTCCTGGCCCTGCATACTGTATACAAGGGAATGGTAACTCCAAACCTCACGAGACTCTATCCAAGACCCTAGTTTTTTGGGTGGCTCTTTGGAAATGCAACATTGTGTCTTGGGCTCTGTTCCAAACCCCACTAGACCATACCCTTTCTTTTTTATTTTATTTACTCTTTGTTCTTTCTCCCTCATAGGCATGTGGGTTCACCCTATCCCTAGCTTGGAGGTAATAGGTACCTGGTCTGTGGTGGAAAGCTACTGCGGTTTAAAGGGTTGGCTAGGCCCTTTTTGGAACATGTTTTCCAAGTATTCACTTTGACTCCTCTTCAAGATAAATTGGAGGAATAGTGTTACCCGTCATGTCTCTCTCTTTTAGGGCTGACTTCTATCTACGACTTTTGTCTTCTAATTCTTTTATGCCCTTTCACAGATATATATATTTTTGTTTTATTTCTCACGCTCTCATTCTCACTCCTAGCATTTTATCTCCCTTTGGGAGGTGCAAGGTCCTTGAGTGGCTTGGATACTTCGCCCAATTCACAATGAAAGGTGGCTCCCTCACTCCCTAGGTTACCTGAATAGTATCTACCTGAGGAGGTGCTGCGCATTCCCAACATTGGTAGGCTTATTCCGCTTATCATCACCAGCCTAAGATCCATGCATGTGATGACGAAAAAAAACATCGGCCTATATATGCGTATACTGAATGGGGGTTAGTATGTGCTGTGATGCAAGGCTACATGGATGCAGAAGATCATGAATTCATACATGCATGGAGGAAAGTATCAGTGTCGCAGAGTGTGGATAATCTATTTATGATCACTGATAGTACTTTTTCAAGTAACAAGAATTAACTGGCTCTGACTTTTCGATGCAGTCCATGTCCTCGAGGATGACAACTCCTCTTGAGTAGACTTGTTTGACTATGAAGGGTCCACACCAGTTGGGCCTAAACTTGCCATGACTATCAGGGAGATGTATTGCTCGCAAGACCAGGTCTCCTAGCAAGAAGCTTCTTGGTCGGACCCTCTTCTAATAAGCTTTGGCCATACATTTCTGATAGCATTGCACATGATGCATAGCTTGCGACCGATGCTCATCTATCAAGTTTAGTTGAACAAGGCAGTCCTCAATCAACTCTACCGCCTCTAGTTGTGTTTCTTTTAGGACTTTGAGCGATGGTATCTCCACCGCTATTGGTAGGACTGCTTCCATACCATATACCATAGAATATGGAGTTACTCCAGTTGAAGTCCAGACTGATGTTCTATAAGCCCACAGAGGCTACGGGAGCTTCTCATGCCAATCCTTATGTGTTTCTGTCATCTTTTTAAGAATCTTGGCTAGATTCTTATAGGCAGATTCCGCAGCCCCATTCATATGAGGATGGTACGGGGAGGACCTATGATGTCGGATATGGAACTCCTGTAGGAAATCCTCAACCTATTTGGCTGTAAAATTTGTCCCATTATCAGAAATGATTGAATGCAGGACCCCATATCGGGTAATGATATTATTCCTGATGAACTTTTCAGTCACAGAGGAGGTCACTGTCTTGTAAGAAGCTGCCTCCACCCATTTTGTAAAATAATCAATTGCTACTAGGATGTATTGATGTCTATCAGAAGCTGCTGGGTGGATAGCTCCGACGACGTCTATTCCCCATGTTGAGAAAGGCTAGGGTGACGACATGCTGTGGAGCTGCTGCGGTGGTGCATGAATAAAGTTGCCATTGACTTGACGATTGTGACACCTTCGCACAAACTGATAGCAGTCTATCTCCATGGTTGACCAGAAGTAACCTTGTAACATTATTTTCTTGGCCAATAATACCCCATTCATGTGAGGCTCGCATGTCCCAGCATGCACTTGCAACATTACTGTGTCGGCCTCCTTTTTATCAAGACAGCATAGAAGCATCTGATTGTTAGACCTCTTATACAAGTGACCTACTCCAAGCACATATTTTGAAGCCAGTTGGACCATGGTCTTTCTATCTACCGCTAATGCATTTGGATGGTGACTCCTGGTTTCCAGGTAGACTTTGATGTCATGATACCATGGGAGCTCTACTGTGGAATCTGCTTCTTCTATGCTCATGCAGTGTGCTGGCTGGTCTGTGGAAGTTACTAACACCTTCACTATGTCATCGTCTGGTATGGACAACCAAGATGTAAGGGTGGCTATTGCATCTGCATAAGCATTCTTGGCCCTATTCATAAAGGAAAAGCATATCTCCTCAAACTAGGCCATCAGCTTTAAGAGATGGTTATGGTATGGAACCAATTTCAGGTCCTTGGTTCGCTAGTTGCCATTAACTTGTGAGATAACTAACATGGCATCACCATGCAGATGCAGCTTCCATGCACCATGTTCTAATGTAGCCTACAAACCAAGAATACATGCCTCGTACTTTGCCACATTATTGGTGCACGCAAAGGTTAACTTTCGAGCAAGTGGGATCATTTGGCCTTTCGGGGTCTCCAGCACTGCATCCATGCCCATGCCTCTCCTGTTAACTGCACCATCAAAGTAAAGCTACCACTGATCTTTATCTCGAGTGTTAACTGACTCTTCTTCTTCCATGGCAAACAATATATCCTCATCAGAGAACCGAGTCTGCAGGGGCTGATATTCTGGCAAGGGTAAATCTGCTAAGTGGTCTGCCACGGACTATCCTTTCATCAACTTCTGAGTGACAAAAGTGATATCAAACTGAGATAAGAGCACTTGACACTTGACACATCTATCCACTAGTGCGGGCTTCTGATATAGGTATTTCATGGGATCATGTCCGCATAGTAATAGAACTGGATTTGCCATCATATAGTGCCTTAAGCGCTGTGTGTCCCAGATGTGGGACAAGCAAACTTTCTCGATTACGGTATACTTAACTTCACAATCATTGAACTTTTTACTCAGATAATAAATGGCCCTCTCCGTGCAACCTGTTTCATCATACTGACACAAGACTGCACCCATTGAATGCTATGTTACTGACAAGTAGAGCAATAGAGGATGCCCTGTTATCGATGGAACTAAGACTCGTGGTTTTACCAAGAGCTTCTTGATTTTGTCAAATGCCTCCTAGTACTCTTCATTCCAGTGGATTTGCACGTTCTTCCTTAATAGCTTGAAGATTGGTTCACAAATTGGTGTCCACTGGGCAATGAACCGACTGATATACTACAACCACCCCAGCAACCCTCGAACTTCTTTTTCTGTTGTAGGAGGAGGCATCTCAATGATGACTTTAGCCATGCTCAGATCTTCCTCGATTCCTCTTTGACCAATGATGTATCCCAGTAGCTTGCCTGATGACAAACCAAATACACACTTGTTGGGGTTCAACCGCAGCTTATATTTTTACAAGCGATTAAAGAGCTTCCTCAAACAAGCAATATGTTCTTCAGGCTCCTTTGACTTAGAGATCTTATCATCCACGTAAACCTCGATGTCTTAGTTCATGAGATCGTGGAATAATGTTGTCATTGTCCTCTAATATGTGGCCCCAGCATTCTTGAGCCCAAATGGCATAACTCTGTAGCAGAACACTCCCAATAGGGTAATAAAGGACGTTTTCTCCATATCCTCCTCTGCCATTCGGATTTGATTGTAACCTGAGAATCCATCCATGAATGACAACATTTTGTGTCCTGCAGTATTGTCTTCCAACACATCAATGTGTGGGAGTGGGAAATCATCCTTTGGGCTTTCTTTGTGTAGGTCCCTATAATTAATACACATTCAGACTCGACCATCTTTCTTGGGTACTAGAACCTCATTTTCTAACCATTCTGGGTAGAGGACAGCCTTCAGAAAGTTAACTTTGTGCTGTTTAATTATCTCTTCTTTTAATTTCAAAAGTCACTGTGGTCGCCATCTACACAATTTCTGTTTAACTAGCTTGATGTCAGGTTTAAGCGGTAATGTGTGCACCACTACCACAACGTCTAGCCCAACCATGTCATCGTAACTCCAAACAAAGATATCTGCATATTCTCGGAGAAGCTTAACAAGTTCTGCTCTGGCCTGTGTTGTGAGTCTAGAGCTTATCCGCACTTCTTTGACATCTTCATCGATGCCAATGTTTACACGCTCTGTTTCCTCTTCCACATGCAAGTTCGTGCCCTCTAGATCATCATTATAAGGCTGGAATTCTGGTGCATCGTGACTTTCCTCTCCTATTTCTGCATCATCCTCTTCTCCACATGCAATAAGCTCAGGAAAGACTTCTTGTTGGAATGATGGATTTGTGTCTTCAAAGGTGCACACTTTCTCAGCATTCTGCCCTTGACGATGCTTTAGAATGGTTTACTGTAACCCTGGTTTCCTTGTATGCACCTCTAATGACCTTAGACACTACTATTTCTGAACTTGTGGATGTATCTGGCTGTCCTACTTCCATCACAGCCTTATTATGTAAACAAAAGTTTTTATTTTCATGATTTCTTTATACAGCATGTGTGACAGGTGGGCAGCTGTCCTTTGACTGACTGGTGTGAGTGCTACCGCCCGCATTCTCTCTTGAGCCTAACTCAGGATCTTTTTCTTTGGATCCAACTGCTCAAGCGGGGTCAGCACTGATAATACCACCTAAACCAACATCCCGGCTGATACGAGATAAACTCCTTTGGTCTAGCATTTAGTGATCTATTCTCTTCCAAGGTCATAATAGCAGACTGACCTTGTACAACTATCTACTCTACAGTGTGTTCTATCATTATTGCATTCCCTTTCTACGCTTGAGCTCATTTTTCGCGTCTTCTACCAGTACCGCCAACTGCTCCTGAAACAAAACTTCCAAATCGTTGAGCATGTTGTCAACCTGTGCTACTACCACAGCATCCCCTTCATCTTCATTGGAAGCAAAATCCACATAATAGGCACTAGTAGTTTTCAACACCTCAGGCGATGATTCCGACTGTTCCAATTGCAACCCCTTTGGAACTGACTGATATTCTGATACTGCTACTGTTGAGGCTGCCCTGCTGAATACAAGACTGCAGCTAGATTTGTGGAAAGCCCATCAGCTGACTCTGGAGGTGGAAATGCCAGCATAGCTATCCTCGGTGGCATGAACGATGTCGAATCTACTCTAGAGTCCATAATTTCCTCCTCTGAGTAATAATCTTCCACACATATCCATTCTGACCCATTGACTGGTTTATCTTGCTCAGGCTCTGTAAGCACAAAACTATGATTGGGATCCAGCAATCCTGCACTAACAAAGTTAGTTAAATCTCGTGGAATAACGAGCTTTTGGAACTTACGATGCTTCGAGTATTCGTCTTGTGGTTTCCATTCGTATCCTAGTACGTCAAACTCTCGCCTTTTCTCTGTGGCAATTGGTTCAGTGATTCCTTGGCCATTTTGCCCGAGAGGTGCTCCATTCTCGTGCCCCTACCATTGACACAGATTCTTGACCATCAAAAAAGGGTTGCCAAAAGCGGCCAAATGGCTAGTATGCTTGAGAATCAGGATGAAATTGATCGACTCAAATCAGTCGACACAGCAAAGTACATCAGAAGGATTAGTGTCAAAATGGACAGTATGGAGCGACACTGAAGAGACTGCCTCAACCTTCGCCTTTTCAAGGTTTTCCGCCATTACAACGACAATGTCGTTGTTTCAGCGGAACTTAATCATTCAGTGAAGGGTTGAGGGGACAACCTAATGCTTGTGGAGCCAAGGGTGCCCAAGCAAAAGATTGAAAGTTGGCTCGAGGTCGACAACACCAAACTCAACCTCAAAATGAGCAGGACCAATGATTAAGGGATTGATCAAAATCCCTAGAGCATCATGGTGTGTGTTATCGAACACCGTCATCCCTTTCATAGCTAGAGTAATGTCCTTGGATTTAAAGCTGACCTGGCTTGCAGTTTGCAAGGGGCAGACATTTAAACCGGCACCATTGTCCACCAAAGTGAGAGGAATGTGGAAATTTTGGTATTGCATCGTGATGAACAAGGGTTGATTATGATTAGTCCCTGCTAGGGGAAGCTCTGAGCTAGAAAATGTAATGACCTGTGGCACGGCTATCATCCCTACCATGCTTTCCAAGGCTAATGGTTGTATTATTGGGGAAACATGAGCGGCCTGGAAAACTCGACGAAATGCCTCTCGATGTTCAGCCGAAGTATGGATTAGGTCCCAGATGGAGATGTATGCTTTGACCTTCTTTAACTGGGCAGTGATGTCAGCTACGGGTGGGTCAGTCATGGTAGTGGTGGGGTTAGCTCTCGGGATTGTCATTTCAGGGATTTGGTTGGGGATCTGGTTCTTCAATTGAGAAGATGAAGTTGTTGGTTGGCTAGTTTTATTTGCCAGAACCAGGGCCTTGTATACCCATCCTGATAGTGTTACCTCAGCACACATTTCTGTGGTATAGCTATAAGGCATGTGGTGAGTATCCTGTGTCAAGTTGATGACCATAGGAGCATGGGCCCTCAATTCCACTGGGACTGAAACTGACGGAGTAGGTATTGGTGCTTGTTGGGTCAGGTCATGCCTTGGTTTGGCTAACAAGCAGATTGTTGAAGGGGTCGATTGCACAGTAGGTCTTGCAGCCATGCGCCACGGTTTGGTGGTCAGTTGAATCATATTGATTGCTGAACTGGAAGCCTCAATGAAAGACTGACCAAGCTAATAGGGGAATGGTTTTGAAACATCATGGATGAGGAGAGAAGGATCAAAAGGTTCAACCTCATCAGAAGAAAGGAAATAGACTCCCGAGGTTCCAGGTGCATGCTCAGGCAAAGGTCGGTTGACTATGTTGCTAGATGTGGATGCAGACGAATGAGGTGTCTATGTAGTGGGCGTGGACTCTGCCTTTTGCGTGTTAATGGTGATGACATTCCGGTCAATCAAGTTCTGAATTGCTTTCTGGAGTGTATAGCAGTTATCCCTAGAGTGCCTCGCGGTTGTATGGAAACTATAGAATAAATCCACTTTAAACAACGGTGGAAGTGGATTCGGTGGTGGGCGAATTTTCGGAAGCCTTAGAAGTGACGCCACCTTCGGAAACACAACACTCAAAGGCTCAACCAGAGGAGTGTAATCCCTCGCAGGTCGTGGAGCTCGTCTTGGTCCAGAGTAGCGCCCTTGCCTTGTCGGTGCGGGCTGGTAAACTGGCTCAATGGTGGTGGTCATTTGTGATGTGCATGGTGCCCTAGGTGCAGGAGAGTAGACAACCTGATTCTGAGCTGGCAAGCTCACCACACTTACTGGCACAATGGGAGCTCCGACATATGCCACAGCATTCTTGGCAGAATCCTTCTTCCATGCATACCCAATGTTGGATCCACTATTGCCACCATTGTTGTTGTTGTATCCGCCTAAAGCCATGGTCTGCTTTGCAAATTGTAATGAATGTGTCTTCCATCATATTTGTATTTGTTTTGCTACATATATTTGTAACTTAATGTACTCAAGGGAAAAGGTGGAATTTGGGCCAAGGATATAAATACCCATGGCCGTCCACTTTAGGGTTAAGAGAGAAAAGAGAACAACAACCCTTGTGCTGTGTTTTTGAG